>JASDQU010361013.1:0-11775 GCA_032191745.1 Picea mariana | reverse complement strand
TCAGGTTGTAGCCTGAGAAACTAGGAGGTTGGAGCCTCCTTCCAGTTGCAGATGGAAAACAAAGGAAGTTGGTGCTTCCAATGAATGTAATTCTTCAAGACATATAAGAAAAATCATTCCGTGGTTTTCTCCCGATTTGGGTTTCCACGTAAAACACTGGTGTACTGTGCATGTGTGTGATTGTTTATTTATTACTTCTCATTATTGGATAATAATTCTACATTGATATAACATTTGAAGAAAAAGGATTATAATTAAGTTATTATTGATTCACCCCCCCCTCTCAGTAATCCAACAAGATCATCACAGAGGAATGTCACAATAATAAAACCAACCTCCAGTGTTGTTTCATTGGCTTTAAAAAATGTTTGACAAAGTGCCCAAAACTAACTTTTAGTATACATAAGAAGAGATAAAAGTTCCTTCCATGTTGAGAGCTACTACAGTAAGGTTGTATGAGGATGTTATTGACAAGTTTAGGAACACTAAGGGTTGGTCAGTAAAAAAATGTTTAACAAAGTGCCCAAAACTAACCTTTAGTATACATAAGAAGAGATAAAAATTCATTTTAGGTTGTGAGCTTGTTGGCTTTCTCTCTTTATCTACTCTTCTTCTATTGATCTTGAGGATTCCTTATAGGTATTCTGGTTCTCATTGACCATCACAAATTGACCCTGGTTCAGAACTAAGAAGCTTCCTAACAAAATCCCTTCAAGACTATCGGCCCTTCTGTTAAACTAGAAGGCAACGCAGTACATAGAGTGTACCACGCAGTCTCACCCGAGATAGATCTATGGCTGGCTGCAATACTCAGGTGTTGGCAACCTGAGACTGAGCGAGATATGTTTTTGTGCATCGTGAAGTTTATTCAAACCATCTAACATCTAGTTATAACATTCATTCTATGCATGCGTGTGGAATACCAGATATACTTATCTACTCATTCATCTAACATTCATCAAATAATCAAACACAAAGATGCATTCATTAATTTACATAACACAGTATTACCATGGTTCACGCCCTCTTGGGCTGCGTCCACAAAGATCTGGATCTCAAGCTTTTATTATAGTTTGGAAATATCCCACACCGTTGTGGTTACAATCTTAGTTCTCCCTCTTTCCCATAGTCTCCTCGATCCCTGTGAGGCTCACTAGATCGCACTAGGATCCTCACCCTGTGATCCAATCCTAGGGATCAAGTCGCTCACCCCTTCCTTAGCTCACCATCTTAATGAGTCATACAGTTCTTAGATTTCTCTCTCTTTTGGTCCTTTTGTGTATCTTTGTCTCTCTCGTTGTCCCCCTACCATTGCCTAGGTACTACTTATTTATATCCCTTAATCACTAGTCATTATAATGCATTACAAAAACCCTAACCCTAGTGTCAATAGGTCTTCCATGCATGTGCACTTTGCCTGCCTCTCTTGCACGTGTTGCTTTTCCTTCCAGCTCTCTTTTTCCCCTTTCATGCTTCTCCTCCAAAAATATCCTTTCTTTCTGATTCAGCATGCATCCAACAGGCCCCCAACACTGACATGTGGCTCATCCCGAGCCACCTAAACCTTGTGTGCTTCTTTGATCTCTCATGTGATAGTCTGGAACTTCTATGTGAGCTCCTTTTCTTGCGTTTGAGCTTGCACGATCTTCTCCTTGAGTGTGTCCAATACCTGCACTGCAATCTCATCGCTGGTCATCTATGTGCACTCTCCTTGAGTTTGTGCCAGGTTATTCTTTGCAGCTTCCGCCTGCGCAATGACCTTTGCTTCCCGCTCCTGGAGCGGTTCCATTTGAGCTTGGCACTCCTTCTTTTGTGTCTGAGCGGCTATGAGTTTTTCTTGCAGTTTCTTCATATCATGTGCTCCCTTGATGCACTATGTTATCAACATCGTCTTCTGCCTCTGCTTGAGGTCCTGAATATATGCACTTATCCTTTCTCCTTCCTGGTCCCATAGCTGGACCGGTTGATCCTCTTCCAACTTCATCCATAGTTGTGTTACCTTCTTGAACAAGTCGGCCACCACGTGGACTTGTCGCTCCATCTCCTTTATCTGTGTTGTTGCTTTTAGCTTCCTTTTCTCCTTCACCTCTGACGAAGTGGTATTTACGAGTTGTTCCCAGAGGTGATCAATCTTATGTCTGTATTGATCGATTGTCTATGCGATCTGATCAATATTCCACGTCCCTATCAGCTCTGCTACCTGCGCACTCTTTGGAATTTTCTCATATGCTACCGCCAATCCTTGTTCCATCCTATCCGCGCGGTCTTTCTCATCTTTGGTTTTGAGCTTGACCTGCTCGATTACCAATTCCAACCCGTCTCGACTGTCCTTTGTGTGTTGCAATTCCGTTGCGTCTGTGCATGCACGCGACTGAACCTCCTGCGCGACACTGACTTGCAGTTTATACAAGGATTTGGTTGGTATTCGCATCATTACCAACTGTATTTGGGTCAAATCCTTCAAGGGTGTCTTCCCCACGATTTCATCCATGTGCAACATGTTGGGTGTGACATGAAATGTCGAGCTTGGATGTGCGGTCGTTTGGATCCTGTCATGCTCGTTCGATCTAGCCTGGGCTCCTCCCTGTGATGTTGATGGGGCTGCTTCTATGCCTTTGTCATCCCCCTGTGTTTATTTGAGATGCTGAAGGAGCTACTTCATGTCTTCCAACTCCTCCTGAATGTTGTCCCTTTGGCGTCGAGCATTGTCAAAATCCTCCATTGTGCGATCCTAGAACATTTGAGCCACAAGGTCTGCATCATCCTCCATGATCGTGTATTCATCTGGAATTTTGTGTGCCTTAGCTTTCTTGCACGCACCCCCCATTTGTATGACTGACCTATTGGTTTGGCCTTTCTCTTACTAAGTAGCACTTGATGTGGTTCCCTGTGTTGTCTCAGTCTACTTCTCCTATACTTGCGGCACCTAGGTGTTGTTCTGCTTCCCCGCCTGGGTGTTGTTCTTATTTCCTGCCTGGGTGACTTTCTTGGACACCCCCCCTTTTTTCTATTGTGCCTTGTTCTAACCTGTCCTTGGCTTCTTGGGCACTGTTATCTCTTCTGTAGGTGTTTGTTCTTTCCCTACCTCTGCCTCCGTATTTGTGGGCATTTCTTGATTCAGGACTGGAATCCTCTAGTCATCGTTCCAATCCTTGATGACCATCTCTATGTCCTCCTCCTTGATGTAGTAGTGCATTTGTATCCATTAATTGTCAGGATCCTTCCATGCTTGGATCCACATTGCATGCCTAGTCACTTTGAAGTTGGCTATGCCTTGATAATGTGCGATCCTTTGGGGTGTTACTCGCCAAGTGTTAGCGATGCTCTCCTGTAGGTCGGTATAATATCCTTCGAATATGGTTGCATTCACCTTTTTGTTCTTGGGGTCTGAAGCGCACCCTAGCGATAAGTATCACTTTGCATGGAAAGGATTGGGTTTTGTGCCAAAGATTGAATATCGGGGCTCCTTCCATCCGATCAAGGAGATCAGGATGAGTAGCCATGAATAGTGAAATTATGTCCCTGGGTCATGTGCATCCTTGTAGTCTTCTAGAAACATATTCAACAAATGCGGGGCCCACCTGAGTGTGGTACCCTCTGCGCATTGAGGTGCAACTGCGACAACCTCGACAGGGACTTCCTCCTTGCAAAATTTCCTGAGTAACTTGCATGCCATAATTTTTGTGTCCATTCTTGTCGCTGCATCACTAATACGCTTGATTATGATTCCACACGACCCCCTTTCTATACCATACTTTTTCTTCATTTCCTTGACCAGTGCCTTCTCCTTAGTTTTGTCACCAAGGAGCTGTGCGGGTGACTCCGCCCATGATGGTAGCCCTGTGATGTGTGTAATGATATCTATGTCTATTGAGACAATTTGTTCCATCCACGGGTATCCTCCATCGGTGACTGCCATCAGTTGCTTGAGGCAGTTGTTTGCGTATTGGCCCCTCCCAAAGTGTGGGATGTCCAACAAGCCTAGAATCCCATTTTTGGCCAGGTCGGCTGCCCACTATACTGGTTGGTTAATTGGTTCGCCAAAGTGTCCTATACCCACAATTTATAGGTAACTTTTCTTGGAGAACTCTAGGAACTTGTCTGTTTCTATCACGTCATGGTCTGAGTACCTCAATTTCTCCACATGACCTAACATGTTACCTGTGATATGTACCCCTTATGGAATGCGTGGAAAGACTATGGTTGTGGCGGCCTGCTTGCGCGATGACCTTGGTACTGCATGTTTTCCCTTCCATTGTGGTGGTTGACTCGAGGTTCCAGCCTCCATTGTTCTCTCTTCAACATACTCATATGCTCAACCAATGACATCTTCCATGGTGCCCTCCTGTGGTTGTTCCGGCATGGTTGTGTGTGACCTTTCTGGTGCGGTCGTTTCTTCCTAGTTCAATACCGTCCCATTAACTCTCAGGCCTTCTTCAGGGTTTTCAGGGCGCTAATGATTTCCTGCATCCTCATCCTATTGTCCCCGTTCCCCTTCTGGTACATCATTGTCCATGCCCATTGATGTTGTCTGTTGGGTCTCCTCCACGACAAGTGTGGGGCTTCTTGGTGTCATATTAGGCGATGATATTTCATCCACATTGACGAATTCTGGAGGCTGGAGTGGTTGTTGTTCACTTCCCTGTGCTTGTGGTGGTGATCTGGCGTTGCTTCGGGGTCTTTTTCCAGTCTGTCTTGGTTCTCCCAGTTTGGGTGGTTCCATGGTGTTAAGGGTGTTGTCCATCGAATCTAATGGCCTCTGTTACCTCTGCAAACTTCGCTCTCGGCTTTGTATACTCTATTTCTTTCTGCTTTTCTTAATTTCTCAATAACCTCCCCAATCTCGCATACTAGCTTATATAGGAATCATGTGAAGCTTCTTGGATATTTTACCCAATTTGTGTTTTAATTGAACTAGCGCTTCCCGCATACTTGCCATTGATTTCCTTTTTCGTCACCAGTTGGCACGATTAATGCGGAATCCCGTCAATAATTTTTGTTATTTAAGTTTGATAGTTGTCATCCGTTGGCGCTTATTTGTCGTCTCCATATTTCCCGTTGTTTCCACTTTGTAGTGACTGTTGACCTTTATCCGTCGTGATAGCATTTTCGAGTGTGCGCAATCATTATCCTTTTTCGGCACACTATGCCTTTATCGTTTGATGTCTGACACAATATCTCCTCTATATTATTTTTATTTTTATTTTTATTTTTATTTTTATTTTTTTTACATGTCAGGAGGTCGGTTATCCCTATACATCTTCAGTCAAATCCCATTAATCATCCCTATGAGTTATGTTCCTCCTAAATCCTTCAACTGTACAGCTCCCCCGTCTGTGACAGTCTTTACTTCATATGGTCATAACCAATGTATTCTGAATTTTCTTGGGTGATGAAGGGATTTATTGTCATGAACCAAGACTAAGTCTCCTTCCTTGAAATATTTTCTCTTGATATGTCTGTCATGCCAAGATTTGTCCCTTGCTTTCTGTACTTCTTGGTGAAACCCTTCTAGAATCCTATCTTCCTCCATGATCATCAGTTGATTTAGTCTTTCATGTACTATGCCTCGCTCTGTCATGTTTGTAATTGCTGCTATGCACAGACTAGGTACCAAAAATTCTAATGGCACTACTGCTTCTTTTCCATACACCATATTGTTGGTATCGTCATGTCCCAATCATCCCTATTCACATTGTAGATCTTTGTCGGTGCATTTTCAAGGATTTTGTTAAAGGCTTCCACTTTTCCATTTGCTTGAGGATGATATGTTGTACTCTTTTGATGATAAACTTCAAACTCCTCAGTCATAGCCTTAATAGTGTTGTTGATGAAGTGAGTGCCTTGGTCACTCATAAAAATCCTTGGGCAGCCAAATCTAGTGATCACTTGCTCAAACAGGAAGTGTGTCGTTTTCTCTGCTGCAATCTTTTACTGGTGTTGCTTCAACCCATCTTGTCAGGTATTTTGTTGCAGTGATAATGTACCTCGCTCCTCACCTTTTTGTTGGTGGGTTAATTGGTCCCACAAAATATATTGCCCATTTTTCAAATACCTGCAAAGTTACTTATGGTTGCAGGGGCATCTCATCCCTTCTATTCATTTTACCAACCCTCTAACATACATCACATTTATGATAGTAGTCCTTTGAGTCTCTGTGAATGGTAGGCCACCATAGACCTGCGTGTAATACCTTCTGCGCAGTATCTTTGCCTGCATAATGTCCTCCTGTTATTCCCTCGTGGGCTTCTGCTAAAATCCTTGGTCTTTCATGTTCTAGAACACATCTTCTGAATATGTTATCTAAACTCATTTTGTATAAGTTTCCTGCAATCAACTGACAGTCTTCATCCCTAACTACCAGGTTTTTCTTCTGCGCAGTGTTATGCTCCTGTGGCGCAATCCCTGTACTCAAGTATTGGATGGTGTCTACGAAGTATTCATCGGCTATCTGGACTGAAAATAACTGTGCATCGGGAAATGTTTCCTCTAGATTCATGGGTTCCTCCCCGTTAGTGATCCTTGACAGGTGATTAGGTCTTGCGTTCAAATTTCCTGGTTTGACTATCACTTCGAAGTTAAATTCTTGGAACAACAATAACCATCTATAAATTATCCCCCCCCAACACTGGCATGTTGACGAGGTATTTGAGCGTTGAATGGTCTGTGAAAATATTGAAATGTTTTCTCAATAAATAATGCTTAAACTTCTGAAGCATGTAGACCATATATAAGCCTTCCCTCTCTGTGGTATTGTAGTTCTGCTCTGATTCTGATAGTTTTCTACTAGCAAATGTTATAAGATGGTCGAATTCTTCTGCTCTTGGTTGCACCAGAATAAATCCAAGTGCTATAGTTGATGCATCTACATGTAAGTGGAATGTCTTTTACCAATCCGGAAATACTATTATTGGTGTGGTTACCATCTTCTCTTTCAGAGTATCCAGACCATTTTGACAGTCCTCATTCCACTGGAAATTTGTGTCTTTCCTTAGTAATTTCTCCATTGGCGCAGTGATCTGTGTGTACCCCTTTATAAATTTATTGTAGTATCATGTATGTCCCAATGTCTCTCTCAATTGGAAAACTATTTTTGGTGGTGGCAGGTTAACAATTATTGCAATCTTGGCAAGATCTACTAGAAAGCCTTTCTTGCATACTATATGGCCCAATAGTATTCCAAAAGGTGTTCTGAAGATGCACTTATTGATATTTAATGATATCTGACACTGCCTGCATATTTCTAACATCATCCATAAGACCTCTACATGGTCCTTCACAAGACTATAGACTATCCAATCGTCCATATATACCTCTAGAAACTAGTGGATAAACTCTTTAAATGCAGCTATGACTACTCTAGAGAATATTGTTGGTGCATTATTCAATCCAAACGGCATGACTTTATATTGGTAGGATCCCCATTCTGTGGCAAAAGTTGTCTTGTATCTATCTTCTGGTGCTATCTTGATTTGATCGTATCCTGATAATCCATTGGTGAATGAATAAGATTATTGTCCTCCTACATTCTCTAACACTTCATCTATGAAAGGAGTAGGGAATGGGTCATGTAGGCATGCATCGTTCAACTTCCTCAAGTCAACACATATTCTTATCCCCCCTTGTTTCTTCTCCTGAACTACCATCGAGATTACCCATTCGGACTCTTCTACAGGTTCTATGATTCCAGCCTCCAACATCCTATCAATCTCGACTTTGACTTTTTGCTTATATATTGGGTTTAGTCGGTACAATCATTGTCTGATAAGTCTTTCCTCAGCTCTGAGTGGTATATTCATTTCACCTAGCTCTCCTGCTATGCCTTTCATTTATGTGAACGTTGTTGGGAATAGGTCATTGTACTCGAACAGTAACTCTGTTATACTTTCCATTGTTTGCTCATCCCAATAGTCTCCAATGTTGTCCATTTTGGGATTCTCAACTATCCTGATCTCAACTTTCTTCACCTTGATTGGTGCGACAGTTACCTCCAATTCCAGAGGTGGACCTGCCACTTCTCTCTCACCTTCAACTTCCTCAATCTAGATATCGCACAGGTCATCTTCATCTGGTGCTTCTTCCTACACATGGTAGCATGGCAATAGTTCTTTCACTGTCTGTCTGTTTTGTTGTTATTCTTTTGTCATGAGTTCAACTTCTAGTTCCTTAATGAATATCACCCCTCTGATTTTTTTAAGTGTTGCATTTATGTTGGGGTTCTCATGCTCAAATGAGAAAGTGACTGTAAAGTTCTATTGTAATATTGTCTAGCTCATAGTTCCTCCATGCAGTTCCTAGTCTATATACTAGTTTGTTGGGATGCCCTCTAATGTGTGAACGAAATGGTGAGGCCATTCCTTCGGTGGTGTCATTTTCCATAGTGCTTTTCACCTCTTCAAGTGTTTTGTTGGTGCCCCTTTTTCATCATATTTCTGCAGTTGGTTTCTTCCTTATTCTGCGCCAAACCTAATGCGCAGTAACTGCTTACATTGATACCGGTCCTTGACTATTTTTTTGTGCTCACCCCACCATCTCGCAGGTGTTGCCTTGAGTGTTATGTCTAAGGCCAAGAGCCTCTGATTTTATAACACTTCATCTTCGTACCGTGTTAATAATGTTTCTAGGTCGTTCACCCCATGGAATTTGGGAGGTTCCCTTATCTCCGTACCCGCCCATCTTACTACGTGGTCTATTCTTGCACATATTCTTGTGGAGACTTCGTGTAACCTCTGCTGCCAATTTTGTAAGCCCGTATCTGAGTCTGACGCACATGAGGTGATGCTTTTCCAAATGAGTACCCCATATGTAGTTGGGTTCACGTAATCTGCAACTCGCGTAGTTGTTCTGTACAACTGATTAATTTCCTCCAGGTCCAAGCAAGTAGGTTTTACAAACATTTCACCTTCTGAAGGAGCCAATGGTGCAATGACTCTGTATTCTCCTGACTAGAAGGTCATATTCTACGTCTTTAGTTTGATTATGGCCTGGTTATCAAACGCCCAATCTAATCCAAGCAATGTTGGATAAGGTGTTGTTCCATCCACTATATCGATTACTTCTAAGTCTGCTTTAGTCCGAACTCCATCCAGGTCTACTGTCACTCCTTTTAGTCTTCTAATTGGGAGAACTCTGTGTTGATTTCCTAGTTTCAATTGAACCGGTGAATATCCTAATGTGGGCTCTCCCATACATTGCCATGTATTCTTGGGTAATACATTGACTTCAGATCCTAAATCCAGTATAATATCTCCTATGTTTAAATCTCCAATGTTGGCGTTCAACCTAAATTCTCTACTTGTTCTCCCAATTGTATGTAGATGATTGACTGTTTTCTGTTCTAGCTTTCCTTTTGCTTATATGCTACATATTTCTAGCATATTTTTTAATATTTTCACAGATGATGGATCATTGAGTGGTTTTTACACATGATTGCAAAAATCATTTCATCGTACTTACTTGTCCCAGGGGTTGTGTTTCTTTGGTGTGATCCAACGATGGAGGCATCTCGTACTCTGGTACTTCCTTATTATGTTGTGCGGTTGATGTTGATGCCATGTCTAGCTTCAGGAATTCTTGTCTATCTTGCTTGAATATCTTCTTTTCGTTCTACGCGTCAAACTGCTTCCTTGGTTCGACATTCTTCTTCACCCATTGGTGTTGTACTAGCTCCTGTCGCACTACATCGTTTCCTGTTTTAGCTCTTCCTCGTGTAACTATGTTGATGTTTCTTCCTTCATCCCTCACTTCTGCTGAAATCCACTAAACATTCTGATTGTTCTGATTTCTCTTCTCCTGGATTTTCCCTAATAGTGTCGGGCATTCTTCCATGTCATGATTTGATGCGTGACAATACATATAGGTCGTTGGTGGAAGTGGACATTCTCGTGCGTAGTGTCCCGGTTGTTGACAATTGTGACATACCACTGGTCATATACCTCTTCCAAATCCTCCTCTTTTTCTTCCTCCACCTTTGTATCCAACTCGATCCCCTCGCAGTGTGTTATATTGAGGTGCATGGTTATACTGCGCGATATTATAGTGTGGTTGCACGGTATTATACTGCGGTTGTGCAGTGTTGTATGGTTGATGCGCAGTGTTATATTGTTGTTGCGCAGTGTTGTATGGGGCTGGTACTTGGTTAAAATGAGGTGTGGCTTGCCCGATCATCATTTATGTCTGCACCCTGTATGCATCTGATGTTCTTTCCCTCATAAAATCCATGGTTCTATAGTCTTTGTCATCGTGGCCTAATGACTTAAAAAAGTTGCAATACGAGTTATTCAATACTATCTGGTACTTATGCATCATTGGGAAGTGGTATGGATCATGACCCTGTTTCTTACAGATCTTGCACCATAGTCCTCATGTTGGTAATGGATTTGGCATTCCCGCTACCATGTACTGTGTGAATGTTGGGCATTCGTTCTTATGGTGTCCTTTTGTCCTACATGTGGTACACGAAACGACTTCTCTTTTGTCCTTGTTCTTGTTCTGGTTTGGCTAGAATGTTAAGTTCTTCAGATCCTCCTTCAGCTCCTCAATGGCTAGATCTGTCTTCGGATATTGATTTTCTTCCAGTTGCATGGCTTCCTAGAGAGCCTCTTCCTACATCTAAAACTTTTGTTGTCGCAGTGGATACTTCAAGTGTGGTAACAACGAATTGACGAATAAATGCCTGTGTTGCATATATTTCATGACATATTTTAGCTTTCCCTTTAGTCATTTAAATATCTAGTCAATCTCCCATACATATTCTTCGGGTTTATGTATGATCTCTATCATCTCGTTCATGTATTGATCCTCTGAACTCGGCTTCTGGAACTCATTTATCAACAACTTCTTGATATCTCCAATCGTTCTGGTTGTTCCTGGCAGACTGTTTGTAGCTAGACTCGTATACCAATCCAATGTGTGATCTCTTAATGTGATAGCTAATTGTGCAAGTTTAGTGTCCTCGTATGTGATATTTTTTTCTTCCCAAATGTTTTCACAGATAAACAAGTGCTTCTTTGAGTCCTCCGACACTTCTCCTTTGAATTTTGGTAACCTGATGGTGGGATCATGTCCCGCCATCTTAAATGTTGAACTACTATCTCCGCGCGGTGTAGATACTTGACTACTGCTTCCTGAACTGGCTCCCCCAGTTGTTGTTCCTTGTGTAGATGTACTTCGTGTTGTCTTCCTTCTCCCGAAATTCGGTTGTCTAAACGATGGTGTTCTTCTTGGTGTGTTAGTCGCACATGGGTTTATGGGTTCCACACTGACACTGATATGGATAAGAGTGTTGCCTTTTATTTCCACTCTTGGACCTCTTGTCTTCCTCTCATATGTCACGTGCAGGATTTCCTCAATCTGCTCCACAACTCAGAGATCCTCTACCTCCTCTTTATCACTTGCCAAGCCTTCCCTCGCGACTATGACTCTCTTCTTGGTGTTCACCTTATATTAGTAGGGTACTCCACTGCGCGTATTTCCAGTTGTCTCCATGATCCACTTGATCTGGTCTTCATCCATCATAATTGGGTCCAATGCCTCATTCTTCTTTCCTTTATCCCCTTCTCCTTCCATTTCTCCTTTTCCTGTCAGTGCTTCCCCCCTTCCATGTTAAGAACTCAATACTAAATACAAAAGCACTACAACATATATACAAGAAAAATATGAAAAATTTTCTTTATTACTATCAAACCCTTGAGGTAGGGCAACACCATACAATGGATCCTATTATGGAAGGGATCCTCTCCTGTTCACTTGCCTCTTCGAGGGGGCATCATCCTA
>JASDQU010361012.1:1586-11676 GCA_032191745.1 Picea mariana | reverse complement strand
CTTGTTCTTCTTCCTCTTCACAATCTATGTAGATTTACTGTTTCTATCATGAAATTGCTTTTATGCTATGTAAGAATAATTTCTGGTTGAATGTTTGAAATCTAAGAGGAAAGGGTAAAGGGATGAGTTTCAATTGTTTCTCTATCTGAGTAAGAGTTCTTGCAAGAAGTTCAATTGGATTGTCTGCAAGGAGTGCATTGACAAAGGGTTCAGAGGCTTGTCTCTAAAAGCTCAAATAAGATAGCTTTTGTTCTCATTTCCTCAGAAGTGCAGTTAGGCACAGGAGCCATGAAAGGTGTGCACAGGATGAATAGAGCTTCAGGTTCTGTAACCTGAATGACTTGTTGAGAGACTGTTGCTGCAGGTGTGCGCAGAGTCGAAGGGAGTTCAACACTTGAAGGTGTTTGAAAGTCTACCGCAAGGAGTGCGAGCAGGATTTTTCTGAAAGACTTGAAGTCGTGGGGAAGCTCAGAGGGATTTTAATCTTTGAAGGGGTCGAAGGAAGGCAAGAGGCCAAGTACCTTGAAAATTTGAAGGAAGGCGTAGCAACGTCGGACCGCAAAAGGACAAGTTCCGCGGAGAGAGATACTTTGTTTAGTTCGTGCAGAAGTTCTGAAGAGAACAGACGGGTGGTAGGAATTCTCGGTGGAGAGTTTGCGAAGTCCCGTGAGCTGTCAGATCTCACAGAGGAGCAGGGGAGTTACAACAAGTATTCCCAAGGGTTCAAGCTCAGGAGAGGTAGACATGTATATTTAAGCCAAGAAGAACCGTTGGAGCTGCACGTACATTTCTATTTCGAGGTTTCGTAGATTGAAGTCTCGTAATCCTTGCAACAGGGTTCGCAAAATCACAAAATGTGAAGTCCCGAAGACACGAAGGGATCGTGTGGGCCATAAGAATCGGTAGGGTGGATAGGTGGCGCACTCTCGACAAGGGATTCAATTTCGTTGACCATTTCAGGGTTTCATGGGGTGGAGTCCCGAAATCTTCAAATCAGGATTCGTGAAATCGCAAAGTCTGAAGTTCCGACGGAGTGAAAGGTCGTTGAAAGGTCAACCTTGTGAGCGCATCGGAGTTTCCGTAAATCGGGTTTTGGAAGTCAAGGGGATGAGTTTCTTGACATTGCAACTCCCAAAATCATGATAAGAAGAAAGGCGATATAGAGAGAGAAAGGTCAAGTGTTGATTGATTTTGGGTTTCAAAAATTGAGAGACAAGGCACTTGACCACCGAATTTGCGAAAGTGTGAAGTCCGATCTCCCAAAGTACAAGGGGGAATTTCTTGAAGTTAATTGTGGGTGCAGATTTCCCGAAAGGGAAATAGAGGAGCCATTTTCGAGAGCTCTTCGGGCCAGTGGAAGAGAAAGATCCTGTGTACGTGACCTTCTGACCTGGGGGTTGAGGAGGGGTTGCGTCAGACAGGGCCATATTCGGCCATGTCCATGTAGGACCTCACGCAACAATATAAGTAGATCTACAACCAGTAACAAAGCCCCAATTCCATATGATTTTGATTGGTAACCTACCCAAAGTACTAAATTGTTCACCTCGTGGAAATATCTTGGTCTTCTGGCTAATTCTTTTGTCCAGTATGCTTTCCATCTGTGGCATCTCTGCAATTGGCATCTGTTTTTGCCACTGAACCTCTAACTATTCATCACTTGTTCTTTCTCCCTAAGCTTTGTATGGGTATAAATCTGAGACATTGAATATCGAAAAAATTCTGATCCCATCGGGTAATTCAATCTCATAAGCATTTTCCCCAATTTTCTTCAAGACCTTACATGGTCCGATCTTCTTCATATTCAGTTTGTTATATGTCCCTCTCGGGAATCTTTCCTTTCTCAGATGTGCTAGAATCAAGTCACCAACTTCGAATTGAAGTTGTCTTCTGTGTTGATCTGCTCTCCACTTATACTCCTGACTTGAATTCTGCAACCGCTCCTTCACTTGGCTGTGAAGTTCCTTCATCGCCTCTGCGAATTCTTCTGCACTAGCACTCCTAGTTGTTGTCTGTTCTGAATCCCTCAATTCAGAAATTTCCCCTGGGCTGTATGACATAAACAATCTGAAATGGACTATGTCCCGTACTTCTGTTGATTGAATCATTATAAGAAAACTCCGCCTGTGGTAATATGTTGTCCCACTGGCTGTGGTGTTCTGCCACCAGGCTTCTCAACAAATTTCCTAGATTCCTGTTTACCACTTTTGTCTCTCCATCCGTCTGAGGATGATAAGCCGAACTAAATAACAAGTTAGTTCCCAGCTTCTTCCATAAGGTCCTCCAAAAGTGCCCTATGAACTTTGTGTCTCAATCCGAAATTATGCTCCTTGGCAAGCCGTGAAGTCGAATGACTTCTTTGAAAAACAGGTTCGCGATGTGAGTCGCGTCACTAGTTTTCTGACATGGGATAAAGTGTTCCATATTGGAAAACATATCCACTACCACAAAGACTAAATCAAATCCTCTTTGCGTCCTTGGCAATCCCAATATGAAATCCATGCTAATTTCATCCCACAGTTTCTCAGGTATGGGTAATGGTTGATAAAAACCTGCATTCTGTCTCTTTCCCTTCGAATGCTGGCAAATCCTGCATCTGTCCACAAATCTCTTGACCTCTGATCGCATCCTTGGACAAAAGTATGATTCTCTCATCTTTTCAAATGTCTTTTCATGAACGAAGTGTCCTGCCAATCCTCCACTCTGTTTCTCCTTCTGCAGATTCCCCCTCATGGAGAAATTCAGAATACATAGTTGATTTCCCTTAAACAACAATCCTTCCTAGATCATGTATTCGGCCCATTTGCTGCTATCTCTAAGAACTGGATTCTCAGCTGCTTCATAAGCTTCCTTAATTTCTATATCATCTGCGTACATGTCCCTGAGATCATCAAAACCCAATTTTTTGACTTTGAATTCACTGTATAGAACAAACTCCTTCGGGATCAAGTAATGCCTCCATTTTTTTAAGGCCTGGATGATAGCATAAAACTCCTTATCATAAGTGGAGTATTTTACTTTCACTTCATTCACCTTCTCTCTGAAGTACGCTGTCGGCCTGTCTTCCTGACTCAAGACCACCCAGATTGCAAACCCGCTTGCATCGCATTTCACTTGAAATGTTTTTCAGAAATCCGGCAACACCAAAACGGGCTGTTCCATGATCTTCTGTTTCAACAAATTGAAACTTTTCTCAGCCTCTTCAGTCCAGTGAAAATATTTATGTCTTTTCTTCACTGTATCCATCATCGATGCGTTGATTCCACTAAAATTCCTAATGAATTTTCGGTAGAAACTAGCCAACCCGTGAAAACTTCTCACCTCAAATATGTTCCTCGGTGATGGCCAATTTTTTATTACCTCCACCTTATCTGGATCCATCCTCAACTCATTTGCAGAAATAACAAATCCCAAGTAAATGAGCTATGTCTTCATGAATGAGGACTTCTTCATATTTATCAACAAATTCTCCTACTGTAGTCTCTCCATCACTGTAGCCAAGTGTTTCAAATGCTCCGCTACTTTTTTACTGAAAACCAGTATGTCGTCCAAATATACAATGAAATTTTTTTCGATGAACTCCTTCAGGACTTCGTTCATCAACCTCATAAAGGTACTTGGCGCATTTGTTAAGACAAATGGCATAACAAGCCATTCATATAAACCTTCGTTGGTTTTGAATGTTGTCTTCCATTCATCACCTTCCCTCATGCGAATCTGATGATAACCGCCTTTCAAATCGATCTTCAAAAAATAGTTTGCTCCACTTAAGCAATCCATCAAATCATCCATTCTTGGCAATGGGAATCTATACCTAATAGTTATATTATTAATCTCCCTTAAATCAGTACACATCCTCCAGCCTCCATCTTTTTTTGGGCTGAGTACTGTTGGAAAAACACACAGACTCAAGCTTTCCCTGACCAAACCCTTGTCCAATAAATCCTGGACCTGCCTTTTAACCTCTTCATTCTCCCGTGGTGTCAATCTGTACGCAACTTTATTTGGAAAACTGACTCTAGGTATGAGATCAATATGGTGACTCACACCTCTGATAGGTGGCAACGAACGAGGTAGTTCTTCCACTATTATATCAGCGAACTCTTCCAGCAGTTCCTAAACTTCCTCTGGCAAATCATCCACTCTTGTGCTGGTCAAAACAATCTTCGGTTTTCTGACCACAATGAATTGCGGTTCCTCTTTCTTCTTGACCTCTGTAAGAGGTTCCTTCCCACTCATGATAAGTACAGTATTACTTACTTATGGCTTCACTTCTTTATCCTTGATTGGAAGCAACATATGAGTTCTCCCATTATTTTCTAAGGTATATGTGTTCATCCTCCCATCATGAATCACATTCCTGTCATATTGCCATGGTCTACCCAGCAATAGATGACAAACATCCATGGGAATAACATCACACAAGATCTTATCATTATATCCTCCTATCTTGAATTCAACTAAACATTGTTTAGTGACATTTACCTGATGTCCTTTTTGTAGCCATGAAACTTTGTATGGGATTGGATGTTCAATCATCCCCAGCTCCAGCTTTTCTACCATCTCGGTTGAAACGAGATTATCTGTGCTACCGCTGTCCACAATGACCTTGCACACCCTGTCCTTGGTTTTGCAAGCAGTCTGAAAAAGTCTGTTTCTTTGGACTGAGCTCTCCACCTCCCTTAAAGGGTGTCAAAAGAATTTTTTGCATCATCAGTGATCTTTTGCCTTCAGCGTCTTCTGCCTCAACATCCTATCTTTGAGCCTCGGTGATGTGAGTCTCTCCAACCTCTTTCTTCTTATCAGGACACTCATAAGACTTGTGCCCATTTTTTCCACATGTGAAGCATGTTATTACTCCACCTCTTCCTCTTCCTCTACCTTTCGTACGAGGAAACATATTATTATCAACATACCCTCCTCTTTGCTTAGTATGTTGTCCTCTCCGTTCAGCATATTGCCCTCGCTGTGAGTTTCCACCTCTATCAGTTCGAGTCTGAGGTTTCCTCCAGTCTTCCTTGGGCTTTTGATATTTATCTTGGGCAACTGATTTGCCTCTGGGATGACTTCTGCCTCGGCCTCTCTGACTCTACTTTCGGCTCAGCTTCTCCTAAGCTTTTAGAGCCATTTGATAAGCATCTCCCACCGTTCGGATGGTTACCATGCTCATCTCATCCTGAATGTCATACCTCAGGCCATTCATGTACCTGGAAACCTTTTCATCATCGTTCTCCCGATGACCTGCCCTAATGTTCAACTTGTAGAATTCCTCAGTATATTCCTTCACTGTCATCAACTTCTATCTCAGGTTCTGCATTCTCTTGAACAGGGTAATTTGATAATCTCTCGGGATGAATTTCGCCTTCATCTTTTGCAATCATTCTGTCCCAGCTCTTGATCTTTTGCTTACGTTTCCAACGTCTATCAGCTTGTAGTTCATCCCACCATAATGCTGTGTGTCCCTTCAGCCTTGTGACAACATGCTTGACTTTTTTGTCTTCGTCGACATCTTCATAGTCGAAGTATGTATCCAGAGCTCTAATCCATTCTAGAAGCTCCTCTCCATCCAAGTTTCCTTCATAAACTAGAATGTCCATTTTTTCCTTTGCACCCATTCTAGAAATAGCTTTGATCAAACGTTCGTTTGCGGCATCTTCGGCTGCAACTTCTTCTTCTTCATGTCCAGTATCATCTTCATTCTCGAACTCACTGATATCTCCTACATCATTTGTGCGCCTCTGTCTTACCTCCACATCCACAAGTATGGCGCGTATGTTATGCAGATCTCTTTCTACTTCAAGATTCTGCACTTGCCTACCCCTTCCTCTGGACATCTCCCTTTCCTCTTCCAGATCGGGTGATTGTCTATCTCTTCTCCTTGGTGGCATGGTGAATTCTCCTTTTCCCTGCTACAGAAAGCAAAGAAATTTTTCTGAGCTCTGATACCACTTGATGTGTGTATCAGAGTGCTTTCCTCCTCTGGCTTCCCTTGCCAATTCCTTCTGCTTGAAATATACAAACAAAATTATGGCTCTGATACCACTTGATGGTGTCTCCCCAGGCACCTACCTCAGCAGGTCCCGCGCCTGACCTCCCAGTCTTAGGGATAATTATAATTTACCCTCGAGCCAGAGTGGCTCCTTTGATTCTCCCCTGGAATCCCTATTAAAATTGTCCCACAAGTCTTTCCTTCTCGTTATAGCCCTTAGGCCTGAGTGCTTCTCCGTTCTCCACAGAAAATAGAAATCAGGTTTTGGGGTTTTCCAATCCCCGATGTCACCAACACTTGCTTCCTCAAATCCCTGATCTCCGATATCCCGATGTGTTTCCCTTTTTATTTAGCCCCTCTAGGCTATGCTCCTAGTACACACGACCTCCTCTTATATGACCACAACCCTATCTCTTATCGGGCTTCGGGGTTTCGAGTGTCAATATGTATTGGACCTCTTGTCCACGGGATCCCCTATTTCTCGACTCTCGATTTCCCGACAATTGACTCTTGCTTCTGAAAATTTCCCGAAAGCCTCGATCTCGACCACGCGTCCCCAAGGATGGATGGTCCTCGATGATTCTTGCTATTTCGTGATTTTGCGATTTCAAATGCTCCGGGTGCCTTGTCTTTGGCATTCGCGAAATGTCGAACCCCGATATACCGATTGGACTCCCCCTGTCTGGATTTCCTCTGATAGCCTTAATTGTCACTACACGTCCTCTAGAGATGAACGGCCCTAACTTGCTCTCGGGGTTTTTGTGATTTCAATTTCCCAATGCCTCGTTCCGATGAGATGATGTCAGATGGGTCCCACACGGAGCTCTCCTTTTTTTGGAAAATTGGACTTCGCGATTCCGAAATGCAAGTTTTCCTCATCTCCAGGACTCACGAAATGTCAATCCCCGACTTTCTCAGATTTCTAACACATGCTCCAAGTGGATAGACAGTTCAGATTTATCCTCGGGTTTCACCAACTATAAAGCAAAAACACTCGCTTATGTGAGTCCCAATGACTGAAATGTTGATGGGCTTCCGATCTCACCCACGTGTCCCAACTGATGGATGGCTCCGATTGATCCTGGGATTTTCACTATAAAAATTCCTGATCACTCATCCTGGTGACTCACGATTTCACGAATGCCGAAATCCCGATGGCCACACCTTGGGTCCAAACTTTCCTCCACCCATTCCCAAAGCTTAAACTTCATCCAACCCCTGGTCAATCCAACGACTAACAGTTATCTACGTGTAGATCCGGAAGTCCACCATCTCCTGAGATTGAACTCCGGACGTAGCCATAATCTCCTCGCTTCTCTGGCAGATATGATGGCTGGCGGGGATTCACCAATCCTCCCCCAGATTCCTGACTGTCGATTTCTTCCCTTTGATGATTTCTACGAAGGAAAACCAAGGGCTCTTCCCTGGACTTATCCGTTTACACTACAAAATTCTGATGTCCCTCAATGTTTTCAAAGGCCTTACTCCTCCTGTTCTTCTCACAAATTCGAGCCTCAAAGAGGGTCCTTGCATGCACTCCTTGCGGAAACCTCCAAACACTTTCAAATATCTGAGAACCCTTCGACTTTGTGCACACCTGTAGCAGCAGTCTTTCGATATTTTGCTCAGGTTCGCAACCCTGAGACCTCACTCGGCCTGCGCACTTCTTGCACGGCTCCTGTACCCAAATGCACTCTGGGTGAACGAGAACAAGAGGTAAACTATCTGAGCCCTTTGTCAATGCACTCCTTGCGGACAAATTCAACTACACTCCTTGTAGGAATCCTTGCTCAGATAGAGAAAGAATTGAAACTCATTCCTCTTACTCTTCCTCTCTCAGATTTCAAACATTCAATAAGAAATCATTCATACATAGCATAAAAGCAATTGCATAGCAGAAAGAATAAAACATTTATAAACATAACATTCAAAGATGCATACACAGAGAATAAGTAAACATCATGAGTCTGAATCACAACTTTCTTTATATAAATTCAGAACTTTTGTACATGGAGTCTTCTACACAGCTCTCTGCTTCTCTTCTATGCTCATAATCATGCTAATGTTACAGTACACAATGAGGGTGTCTATATCCCATTTCCCTCTTTCTTTCTAAAACTGTCTAATCTGAGAATTAAATTCTATCTACCTATTTCATCTCAACATAAATGCCTCTATCTACTTCAGACGAGAGCGGGATGCTCAAGGTATAATTACAATATAAAAGTACACCTCTCTTTAACTATCACATTTAAGTTTGGCGCATCCAATCTTCAAAAGTTTTCAAACAATAGACCATGTGCTCAAAAATGTGTTGCACTTGTCCCACGCTCGTTTGATATTAGCGATGCTCCTGCATCAACCCTCAGGACATGCTCTTTGTCTAACCAAATCCTTCAATGATTCGAAGTGCCTCTCAACCATCCACATTGACCTTGTGTATACAGGTTCACACTTTTCTTAGAGTGCATTCTGTTATTTTCCAAGAATCTTTTGATAGAGATAATGACGCCCACAAAAAGAGACAACAGAATGTTCAATTGCTAGTTGCTAACAACCAGGTCGAAAGTTTGATTGGAAAAGGTGGAAATAACATTCAAAAATTGAGAAGCGAATCGGGTGCACAAATTCAGATACCGAGAAAAGATAAGTTGCCAGGCTGTGCTTTTAGTTTTGATGAACTTGTTCTGATATCTGGGGATGAAATTGCTGTAAAGAAAGAATTGTATGCAGTTTCAGCTTTTCTGTATAAACATCCACCTAAGGAGCAAATTCCTTGGAGTGATATTTTACCTGCAACGAACCAACGTTCACTCGTTCCTTCTGGTGTGCCTGCATTTCCTCCAGCAAGTTATCTTCCACAGGCAGATTCACTGTTTTCTCATCACAATTTACGTCCTCCAATTCTTGGTTATGCCTCCCATTTACCAGGACTGGGAGGCTATGGAAGTGAAGCCGGAAGTGCACGGCCTCTTATTAACCCTGCTCTTCCCATTTTTTCAAAATTTGGAAATTTTTTCAAAAGTCCCGAGGAGTTTTCTATTCGAGTACTGTGCCCAAATGATAAAATTGGAGGGGTGATTGGCAAGGGCGGAAATACAATCAAAACCATGAGCAAGGATACAGGAGCAAGTATTAAGGTTGAATACCAACAAATAGAGTCAGATGAACGTGTAATTGTAGTTTCTGCATCAGAGTTGGGTGATGATCGTGTTTCACCTACTCTTGAGGCCGTTCTCCAATTGCAAGGAAAGACTGGTGGAACCATTGACAAAGATGGTGCCATTTCTACAAGGTTTCTTGTTCCTTCAAAGCACATTGGTTGCCTTCTCGGTAAAGGTGGCAACATCATTAGTGAGATGCGGAAGCAAACACGAGCAAATATTCACATATTTCGCAAAGATGGGCTACCAAAATGTGCCTCTGAAAATGAGGGGCTTGTTCAGATTACTGGAGAGCCGAGTGTTGCAAGAGATGCACTCATCCAAATTATAACAAGGCTCAGGGAGAATATTTTCAAAGATAAGGATGGTGCTAGCAACACTGACATCGTGCTTCATTTATCTAGTCTATCAGAGCCTAGTGTGATTCCTCTTTCATCAAGCTATGGCACAAGGAAATATGTGTTATAGGATCTCCAAGGGGAACAAATGCGGGTAGATCAACTTCTGGATTACGTAGTTTTCGAGGGCACTCCAAGCTGGGGGCGGGAAGTTATGCATGAGTAAATTCATGGGAAAGAATAAAATCCAGATTCCATGGGTGGAAATAAACTTCTTCCCTTCAATAATGTTTTCCTTGTGTTTGATATTGCATATGCAAATTAGTTTTTTTCTACAAATTTTTGGTTGTTCAATCATTTTTGTTTCAAACTTACTAATGTTGTTGATATGTAGATGCCTTGTTAAAAATTTTGTTTCGTTTAATCAAAAATATTGATCATAATACTTAAAACACGGTAGAAATTTTATTTACATTTACACTGATATCTGTTACACACAATGGAAACTAGATTTTGTTACATTTATTGTATTTGATTATTTTATATGTTAAAATATAATTTATATGGTTTTTACTATTTATTGTATTTGATTATTTTAA
>JASDQU010361001.1:0-11779 GCA_032191745.1 Picea mariana | reverse complement strand
ACACCTTCATGGATGAATCAAAGAAGGTATGAGAGTGTTTTTAATGGTTATTATTTTTCCTTGTGATGAATATGGTCATAAAGGCCTGGGATTGTAGGCATCATAGAAGAAAAATGAAGTTGTTGTAATAGAAGATCAGAGAAGAGTGACACAGGGAGTCATTCAATTATGACAAGAAAAGGTTGATCAAGGAGTCCCAGTAAGAGAGGTGAGCAATATTGAGTCTGCTACAGAGGACATAGCTGAAGCTAAAGATGAACAAGTCCAAGAATTAGAAGGCGAAGACTCTGATTTAGATACAAATACTCTGCAAGACTCAAATCAGAGAATCCATCCTGTCAGGGGGAGTAGGTATTGGTTGAATATCTGATACCTCCGAAAAGTACTGCAATAGCTCAGGGGGAGCATGTTTTCTTTGACATTAATTTCAAAGGGGGAGAAAAGGAGTGGTCTCGATGCTACAATTGGAGGTCCAAACAGACTAGCGCAACCTTTAAGGGTTGCCATCAATGCCAAATTGTTGGCATGTTTTGTAGGAAAGAGTGTGATTGTCATTGATGGCAAGAACAGAGTGTGGAGCAGAAGTAAGTGTAAGATCAGAAGGAGGAGCGAACATCAAGAAGAGATCACATCTCAGAAAGGAAAGAGTAGTACAGAAGTGAATGGATATTAAAGCTTGGGAGAATTAACGAATGAAGACCAAAATCTTAGAAGAGATGGTGCGATAAAACTCAGATCAAATCAAGACCGTCAAATCTGCAAGCCAGATCAATGGCAGGGATGAATTGTGGGGAGCGAAAGCTGAATTAAACTACACGCCAGTTACAATCTCGCAATCTGTCTAGATTGTCAGATCTCATAGCTTCAAAGATCTATGACTGCGGTTAATCCAACAAACAATGAGTTTAAGTCAGAATAAATCGTGACTGTCAGATGCACAATCACCAAACCTACGGCAAGGATGAATTGTGGAGATTGAAAGGAGAATTAAACATTGTGCTTATTCCAATATCGCAACTAGTTAAGACCCTTTGATCTTATAGCTTCGAAGCTCAATGATTGTGTTTGACTCACCAACAATGCACAACTTCAAATTGCAGAGTTTGGGTGTTGAGTTAAATCACTCGCAAGTTGTGGTTCTACAATCATCGTTGACCGTTGATCTGCTTCGAGTGTCCTCACGACCATTGGATCATTTTCAAATGGAAGGACAGGATAAGACATCAAAGCCACATCACAGGAATATCAAGTCATTGATCTAAGTTCATGATCGATGAATAGGATTCACTTTGGATCTAAAGACACGAGGAGGTTACACTCTCGAGAGATTGAGACTTGAAATTCACGAAAAGCGAATTTCCATAAACCGTTGGATCATTTTCGAGTGGAAGGACAAGATAAGCCAGTAAAGTTGCATCGCAGGAAGATTGAGTCGTCGATCTAAGTTCATGATCGACGAACAGGATTCACTTCATATCTAAAGATGCAAGGAGGTTACACTCTGGAGAGATTGAGACTTGAAATTCATGAAATGCAAATTTCCATCAGTCATTGGATCATTCCAAGTGGAAGGACAGGATACACCAGAAGAGCTGCATCATAGAAAGATCAAGTCATTGATCTCATATCCTGATCAACGAACATGATTCACTTCAGATATAAAGATACGAGGAGGTTACGCTCTAGAAATTTTGATATTGGAAAAACCCAAAGCCCAGAAATATGAAATGAATCAGGACCATTGGATTAGGGTTGTTGGTCACCAAACCATGTCAGCAAGGACATGTGGCAGACCACATCAAGAAGGATACGTGGTAGACCACATCAGCGAATACACATGGCATAATCAGATGATGATAAGCGTCAAGAGGAAATTGGCTCGTTCCATGTCAACAAGTGACGTAAGCAAGTTATGTCACTCTGGGAGAATTGCTTCAGGAGTTTCACCACCAAGAAATGACAAAAGTCCCGAAGTCCCAAAGGATGATGGTCTAAAGGCACTCTCAACCGTTGATCTAAGATACTATCCTGATCGTTAGATCAAGTACACTTGGCATAGTCAGAGAACGACAAGTGTTAAGTTGAAATCGACATTTCAAGTACGTGCAAATGACGAATCAAAGTGACATGTGCCAGTTTCTCAGCTCATGACATGTCATCAAGTGATGCAAGAGTTACATCACTCCAGGAGTTTTTCTTCAGGAGTTTTACTACCAACACTCACCCAAAGACCCAAAGTCCCGAATGTCGAAGACCCGAAGTAGACACTAGACATCCGATCTGAAGATCACTTCAGGAGCAGTCTCATTCGTCGATCTACTACAGTGGAAGGATAGTGTAACTGAAAATGTTAACCGACAGAAATCATTCTCTACCATATTGTCACTGACTTAGCAGGTGATCACTCTAGAGGAAAATGAAATCAGTTGATTGGTAACACCGAGAGGCCATGTTTGCTTAAGAGAATATACCATCCAGGTCAGGTACCTTTGCTCTCTACATTCCTCGGACCGTATATCCGACTGGAAAAATTTTGAAATGGGTCAAAAAAGGTTCTTTTTGTTAAATCCAATGCTATAGTTGGACACATACAGATGGTTTCCATCCGGGCAAACCAGTACCCGAAAGAATGCCTTGTTTACTTACAAAATTTATTACTTATGATCACCTAGATGTCTTGATATACTTGTGTTTTTAAAAATAAACTTGAGAGTGGAGATACACTAGATGTTGAGGAACCATTGCTTTTATTTATATCACCTATGATAATTTCATAGAGCACTTTCTTTACCACCTACCCACTAGAGATAGATACCGCATGTGGGATCCTCTCTAAAGAGAGTGTTCCCTTGCAAGGGAAAGATGGTCAATTTCAATACTAAAAGGTGGCGTATCAAGTAATTGTTTCATTCCCCCATTACAAACCTTGAAGTGGTAAATTTCAAAGTGATCACCTATCCTCTCCTTCTCCTTATCAGTCGAGCCTACTTGCGCATCATATGGGGATGGTAAATTTGACTCTGATAACCCAGAAAAAAGTGAGTGGAGTGGCTACCCCACCTCACTCTCTAAGCACCCTCTCCTGCCTAAGTGGGATAGCACCCTAATGAAACCCTTTCTCAGAGTTCATACCCACCTCCTTCTCCCAGTTATCCCCTAAGGAACCTGCATTTTCACTCTCTCTTTCAGAGTTCATTTCCACTTTCCTCTCCCTTCGGTATTAGGCCTTTCGGCACCTCTCCCAATTCGGACTTACTTACTTCTCGGCAGAGTTAACACCCATCCCACTCACAATATTCAATCTGAAGGAGAAGGAAGAGTCTTCCCCGTGGGTGGAACTTCTTCTCGATCTCAGTAAACTGGCATGGGATGTACGTCTACCTTGTATGCTTATAGGAATGATCATCTATTGCCATTAACTTATATATCGCTCAAGGTTGTCGTGTTGGTTCATCCGGTCACTCATGGTCTCAAAGGTTTTGGTATAGGGCGTAGTAGTTTATTATGATTATAAGTCTGTCTATGTTCTTTATTGTCTGGTCGTCATTACGCTTCCAAGCGTCTCTGGCATTAAGTTGACCTGGATTGCAATCACTTTCCAATCAATGTTCCAGTCTCATCTATGTTGTACGTCCAAAGGGAAGTAGTCTGGTAGGGTGACGTCTACTTATATAGGCCCAACCAATACGACCTATGCCCTTATTTTTTCCTTATAATGCCTCTGCAACCCTGTTTCTTTCCAATCTATATATGTGCTACAGTTTATGTGCGCATACATTAAATAGGGTGAAAACATAAGCTCTGTCTTATTTCTTATGTCATTTATTAGGCCATGAGCTGGGGATTCTTCCCCTAAATAACTAGTTGTGAACGGCCCATGCTTCAGTCATGCCTCGATTAAGCCCATCTATTCAATTCGATCATTTACCAGTCATTCAGTACCCACGAAGTTGAATCGACCTATAACCAGCATCTAAGCTACCATCATCTTGGCCAATAGCGGTGAACCAATTGACTGAGTTGACCCACAAATATTTAGTGGATACAAAGATATAGACAGAATTAAAGATGGCAGCATTCAAGTCGATCGATGACCAAGTGCTCATTGTAGGCCTAGTCCCACCCATATGCGAGATCCTCGTTGAGATTTGAAATCTTCGAAGTCTGGAGACCCGAGGAGATCTCGACCGTTAATCCGAGAGGGACACACATCAGAGGCTTGTCAGCTCTGAAATATTGACGTACGAAGGAAAGAAAGGGTTGAGACTCGAAATATCTGAAGTCCGAAGACCCAAAGGAGATCTTGACCGTTGATCAGATGTCGGGTGTACTATCAATTGTTGATCAAAATACAGTGGAAAGATAGCGTAAGCATAATATACAAAGTCGCAGAGTAAAAGGTGGCCATACATCTCATTGCTTGATTAAGTCCTGGTCGTTGGATTAATCAATGAAGGATGACTGCAAGGATTAACGCTAACCATTGATTTGGTTCCAAGATGTAATGTGAACCATCCGATCTGTTCGAGAATTCTGATTCAGAAGTTTCAAAAGTTTTGAAACCCAAAAGTTTTGAATTGCAAAGCATCGAAGTTACGACAGTCGTCCATTTCAAAAGAATGAATCATACCCATTGAATTGATAAGCACTCAAGTGATCATTAAGCCCAATCATATGGTCGCCGCCAGTGATCATATGAAAGGAATAGGCTTTGCAAGAAAAGTTAGCATCTGCTGCGAAGTTTTTCTTAGGAATGGAAAAGGCGCCAAAGGAGCGAGCACACAGAAGTTCTCTCTGTAACTTTCGGAAAGGACTAATTGTAACTTCCAGAATTGAAGTGATTGTATCTTCCAGAGAATTCAATGAGCTTGAGTGTTATTTCCATAGGAGTTGAAGAGTCTCGAGGTAACTTCCAGTGAAGTGAAGATTCATCATTTATACAATTGGAAAATGGAAATGTGTGAAAGAATGTAACTACCAAAGAAGTCGAAGAATCTCAGTATAATGACCACTGATGAAGAACAAACTTAGGATGATCACTAGAGAGGATGAAGAGTTGAGTGTATGCCTTGGCAGAGGACTTGGCATGATAAATATGCACAGAAGAGAGAAGAGAGGTTTTCTTTTGTTGAGTGTGATTCATGCGAGTAGAAGCAGGTTGTTTGCAACAGTTGAAATGCACATAAGAGTCATAGTGCATAGAATGGACATGGCACACAGAGCATAAAAGGCAGAAGAACAGAAAGTGCAAGAGATGCGTGTAGAAAGACACTGATGTAGACAGAGCAGAGCAGTGATAAGACTGGTAAGTCATTGATAAATATTGTATCACTATGATAAATTTATTAAAAGAAAATATTTTTATTTCAGGGTGGTAGGGAGGTTCTAGGGAGGACTGGTGTCCTCAGAGTTTCAAGTGGGTGCTTGAACATAGGGAGTTGTATCTTCCATCTGGTTGCAACCATAAAAACCAAGGTGGAAGGGTGGTGTAAGGGAGAACTATTGTTCTCTGTTATAAAGGTTGGTTCCTGTGTGACTGGAAGTTGGTGCTTCCATCCAGTTGGTGTTGGAACACTTAGGGAGTTGGTGCTTCCTTCTAGTGGGTGCTATAGAAACCAGGGAGTTGGTGCTTCCTTCTAGTGGGTTCTAGAGAAACTAGAGAGTTGGTGCTCTCACCAAGTTGTTGCTTGTAAAATAGAGTTGGTAGCCTCAAAATAAGTTGGTGCCCCTAAGGATGAAGTACAGAAAATAAAGATTACTTATCATATCAAGAAGAAAAGGTTTTTCCCTTTATGGGTTTCCTCAGGAAATATCTGTCTCTGTATATTTCATGTGTGTGATTGATGTTGAATAGTCTACTGCTTACTTCCCTGCATTATTGTGATCACCATTAAGAATATGTAAAGAGTTTAAAATGAGCATGATTTTTTAAGCATAGTAACAACTGATTCACCCCCCCCCCTCTCAATTGTCCAAAAATAAATGGATAACACACAACCCTAATGTGAGAGCTGCCCCCAACTACTTTATTGTTGAAGACTTGGCTCAAACACCATGTGCAATGTCTTCTTTGGAATTACTCTGAAGTTTCCCCGCGCAATGAGCCACGTTGTTGTCTGCAATAGGAGTTGTTGATTATTCTAGTCATCTTGTGATGAAGTTTGATGTCAATGATGTCAAGCCTCATCTTCCCTATCATGTGGTCTTCCATATCAATGACATTTATAATAATCACTTGATCAGGAATGTCGTGTTTACGAAGGGCATTCAACATGTGTAATGTCCTTTTTTTGTTGGAAAGCTATTGGTTCTCTAGAGCTTACCCCTTCCCCGACTCTCTTAACTTCTTTTGATAGATGATCGTTTCAAACCCATGGTCTTATTTCTTCCTTTCCAATCAAGTTAGGAGGAAAATCCTTCTGTGTAGAGGTTGAAGTAGTCGATGCGTCTCTCAACTATAATTTTTTACTTGGGAGTAATTGCTCTAACGCCATGACAAATGTCATCTCGTCGATGTTTTGCATTATATTGTTTCCCCATGAGGGAATAATAGTAACCATCGACCAGGTGGCTTCCAACCTTTATGAGGACGTGGATAATACAGGATCCAGAGTCTCGTGGATCAAAATATATCAGAAAGAAACGAAGAGTATCACATGTGGGATGTATCATTCTCTCATGGGATCTTTTAATTTTTACGCACTGATTTCATATCTTCGGGCCACCCTAGTTGGCTATCAAGTGTCTATTCCCCCATCTTCTATTTCAAAAATCGCTTCATTTAGAACATCATATCAATATGATTCATGGACACCACCCTCGCCATGTGATATGAGTGAATACCATTTTTACACCGATATGGTTGAACCTTTGTCTGCAACTAAGGTCGCTTACCAAGCTATTCAGCAGGCTAATACAAACCCATATCAAAATCCTTCAATGAAAGAGGAGGGTGATATTTTTTTGGAGCCTATTTGGGCTCAAAATTCTTCAAATTCCCAGGATTGTTTTAATATTGTCTTTCCCTCATACAAACTTATCATTGAGGCAATGATTGGAGAAGAAATTTCATGGGAGGATATGCATCACAGCAAGTATTTCCTCCCCAAGATTAGTTGTGTGGAAAATGGAGAATTTAAGTTAGTTTTGAGTAGGAGTGTCAATCGGACGGTGAACCCCTTGATTGAGCATAATCTCTACTCCAAGGGGAATATGGAAAATATATCAAAAACTATCCTGATTAACATTTATAAGAACCTTGACATCATTAAAATATCTTCATTGGAGCGGAGTGCTCTCAAGACGATATTTATCAGTATATGATGTTCTTTAAAGAGTTTTGAGATGTGATTGCTTGGTCATATGAGGATATTCCTAGCATAGATCCTCAGATAGTTCAACATAAGATTCAAACTTATGAGAATGTCAAAACAGCTTGACAAAAGTTGCAACCAGTAAATCCTAGTAAGGAAACAACGATCAAATCTGAGGTAGAGAATTTTCTCAAAGACAGCTTCATCTATCCAATTACTTTGATGGAATTAATTTCCAACCTGATTCTGGTTGATAAGAAGCAAGGCACTATTCACATACATATGGATTTTCAGGACTTGAATAAATATTTTCCAAAAAACAACTTCCCAATGTCATTTATCGATCAAATTTTAGATAAATGTGTGAGAAGTGAATTTTTTTTGTTTATGGATGGTTTTTCAGGTTATAACCAGATTGAGATCCGACCAGGGAAATTTCTATCCTTGGGGAAATTTCTGTTATAAGAATATGCCTTTTGGCCTAAAAAATGTTGGTGCCACATTTCAGTGGGTCATGATGTTTGCTTTCCACAATTTGAAGCACCTAGTGGAGGTATATCTAGATGATCTTATGACTCATTCACGAAAAAAGAGCTCAACATACTTTACATCTTTGCCTTGTATTCGAAAGGTTTCATCACTACTGAATCCGATTGAATCCACATAAGTGTATATTTTGAGTGACTTTTGGACGTCTAATGGGATTCATCATTTCAATGAAAGGGATCATTGTTGATCCCTTAAAGGTTGAGGAAATCACTCAGTTTCATCCCCCACATACAATACAATAGCTTCAAATCCTACAAGGAAAGTTGAATTTCCTTCAACAGTTTGTACCTAACTATGCCAATATCATGAAAGGATTCATGCGCATTTTGAAAAAGGGGGTACCACTCTGTTGGGGTGAAGAAAAACATCTCTCTTTTGATGCATTAAAGAAGGCTTTGGTTTCGAATCCTTTAATGATTCCCCTTGATTATAATCGATATTGTTTATTATATTTGGTGGAAGTCTGTTGGAACAGGGGAACACCCAGGGTTCAACACTCAAGAGCACACCAACAAAGCCCTAACTACCATCCCTTTCGGCAACACGAAGTAGATGAAGTCTCACCTGAGGTAGAGGCAGGGGTGGTTGTAGGACTCAGATGTCTGCAACCTTAGTTGGGACATAGATCTGTGATTACAACACCTTAACAAATCATTTAGCAATTACATTTCATCAGTATTTAACCCGTATCTACTTTGCAAATAAAACCCTAGTTACAAAGCATCGCAGTATTCACCTAGATCTAGTATATTCAAGCACTAAGAACATTCACATAGGCTAGATCTAACACTTATTCATATTATTAAGCACAAAGCATCACAAATATATCGATCATTTATCTTACATCAAAGCACTAAGAAAGTAAACGCATATCACATTAATAAATTGCACAAAGAATAACAACATAGGATATACGTGGATCACCCTAGTGTGGGGATACGTCCACCAATTCTTCTTCTCTTTTATTATCTTCAGTCAATCAGCTACATGCATAGAGCCACAAGATACTACTCCGAATAGGACAAGAGATCTTTGTGCACTTCACCAAATCCTCCTTCCCTAAACTAAGTTACACAAATATTCTACTCAATCTCTTACAGTCACTTGCACTTAGCCTTGCAAGTCTCACACAACATGCACAAAGCATGTACACTATCACTTGCACTGAGAACTTGGTATCACACACTTGTGCCTTTTCACTTAGCATACATACACCCTTTACTTACATCACCTAGATTTCTATTTATACATTACAAAAGAGGCCTAAACATGGTTAAACCCATGGGCCGACATCCCCATACCCATTACATAAGCCCAAAACCCAAAAATCCCTAAAAAGGGGCCAAGATCCCGCGATCTCCACCTTGAATTGCGCTCCACCTTTGATAGCCTGTCGAAGTCCCAAAAGTAGGTCAAACATGACCAAGGATCCTCAAAACTTGGTCAAGGGCCAATAGGCCCCCAACACTCACCTGTGACTCGTCCCGAGTAACTCTGGTTTGGGTAGATTTTCTTCAAAAGCCTCGATCTTGGATCAAGCTTCTTCGACCTATTTTTGCACCACGGTCTCCTGCACAGTGAACTCTTGGATAACTTCTTCGTTGACATGTCCCTCTAAGCATTGTTCAGTTGTAGTGATGACCTGTTCCAGTTATGCTCCTCGGCCTTCAATCTCTGCGAATAGTTGGCAAGCCTTGTCTTGAATTGGTTGGAGTATCTGAGTCACTTCCATTACTCTGCTCAGAATGGTGTGGGATTGTTGTTGAGCAGTGCATTGTTCTTGGGATCGCTTCATCCTTTCAACTATGGACAGGGGCTTCAACTGCACCTATTTCGTTTTTGCTTGCTTCTTTTCCTACTGGAGTTGTGACTCCAGTGCCTTCAATTAATGATCCTCAGTGAGTCACTCATAAGTTTGGGCATTGCGATCACTTAGTTGTTTAAATTCCATGGTGAGGGCCTTGATTCTCTCAATTGCACTTTGAGCAATTGCTTCTCTTTGACCTCGTACATCCTGCGGAGTGTTGGGCACTATTCATAGCTCCAAATCTATGATTCTCTGTTGAAGTTGTTGGATAGCTTCCAAAGCTACGCTACTCGATGCTCTATTGGTTCTTATGATTTTTTCTATAAGCTTGTCACATAGTAAACTTCTCTGTTCGCTGCTTCTTTGACACTGATTTGTTTTGCGAGCAAACTGCTCTTTCTCTTGTTGGATTTGTGCTTTCTCCTCTTCAAAATTTGTTTGGAGAGCAACCTTATGTTGTTGCGCAACTTGGCATTTCTCTATGACTATTGTTTGCAATTTCTTTAGGGATTTTATGGCCTATTCTGTGTCTTCCTGTGTGCGACGAAGGTGAGCTTTGATCACATCAACTATTCTACGGAGTTGGGTAGGCTCATTTCCCAAATTCGGTGCTTCTGAGGGAGGGGATGTAGTGGATACTGCACGGATGGATTGAAGGGCCTTTTGTACCCAACTGAGTTCAACCTCAATTATGTCATACATATCTTCTTTCTTGGCTTCATGTTTCTGCAAGATGTCATGCGAGGCATTTTCTACAGTGGCAATGATGAAGTCAAAGTCATCGACCGTGAGCACAGTTCATATAGTGGTTTTGCTCGCTCTTGACTTCTTCCGCGAGGTAGGTTTCGTGGGGGAAACCTTTATTTTCTTCGAGGGATTAGCCTCATCGACGGGATCCCTAGGAAGTGTTACTTCACCTTGATTTTGTTGATCTTCTTTTCCATTGTTCTCTTCTCTATCTACTTCATCATCACCTCCTCGTCCAGGTGATACTGAAGCAGTTTCATCTGATGTGCTTCTCAGGTTTTGTACTTCTTCGATCTTCTTCCTTCTGTTGGTTCAAGGTGTGTTGTGTTCTTTTTGAGCAGCCTCTGAGATGCCAATAAGTTCAGGATCAGACATTTCTGTAGGGTCAGCAAGGATACGGAGCTCTGCAGACTAGTCCTTGGTTATCTCCTCGATTTCCTCCTCTATGAGCTTATAGTATGACTCAAGTTCTTCTTTATGCTCATATGCGTGCGCAATGACATAAATGAAGTGTTGATCTACGTGAAACTTCATGAGAGGTATAAACTGGTGTAGGGTGTTCAACGTCATGCGAGGGATAGCTTCAATGGCCCTCTTCAATTTCACATAGCATGTATGGAATACTATGTTTGATTTCCATTGTTTTCCCATATTGCTCGAGTACTAGAGCATGGTGAACTTTGTAGTGAGTGGTTCAAACAACTAAATGTCTAGGAAGGTCACACCTTCTAGCATCTCCCAAGTAGTAAATTCTATGAGGATCAGGAGCTAGCTAAAGTGGAACTCATAGCCCTGATCCTGAGCTTCGCGGCAATCTAGTTCCAGCTGGTTGACTAGGTACTTCGTCTAGTTCATCTGGAGTCCTTATACACATTTCCCGGTGAGGTCAACAACAAATATTGTGACCTGTGTAGGTCTGTTCTTTCTCACAAGATTTCCTACGATCATCTGGCAGGCTAGGCGCACTACGCCATTCTAGATGGAAGATACCTTGTAGCCTCACGTCCCCTTTTCTACATCACCATATGTGTCTTTGATCCTCTATGCTAGTGCATGATCTGTAGCCTTCCCTAGGTAGAAGTCTTGTGGGTTGGGTCCCTACATGCTCAATCTGGTGATCTTATGGATCAATGTCGGATCGTCTTTGATGCATCTATCTAGCCATAGATATCCACCATGGTAACATGATATCATGAGCTTAAAACACGTGTCAACCTCCTAGTGCCTTCCAAAGTGTGGAATCTTCATCACATTCAAGAGGGTGGATTGCGCAAGGTTCATAGTCCATGTGTTCAAGGATAAATTCGTGAGTGCGGACACAGACCAATCTCCACAGATCCACCCGGATCTGGAACAAACCGTG
>JASDQU010360990.1:0-11721 GCA_032191745.1 Picea mariana | reverse complement strand
GTTTTTCTAGTTGCATCATCAATAAAAGTAACATAATAATGAGAGCCACCAAGAGATGATACCTGAGATGGTCCCCATACATCTGTATGCACAAGCTCTAACCTTTCATTCTTCTTTTCTTTTCCGACTCTGAGAAATCTGACTCTCTTTTGTTTTCCATAAACACAATGCTCACTGAAGTCCAAATCAATTTGTTTAATATAGGGCAGTAAATTTATTTTGTGAATTATCTGCATACCCTTCTCACTCATGTGTCCCAACCTATGATGCTATAGTGCTGTAGTCACTCCTGTAGAAGCTAAAGATATAGAAGAGTCAGTATTACCAGTACATAAATACAATGTACCTACCTTCTCTCCTTTCTCTATCACCAATGATCCTTTGATGACCTTCCATGTCTTATCTGTAAATATGGATATACAACCTTCACTTGCCAACTGCCCTGTTGAAATTAGATTTTTCCTTAAATTTGGAATATGTCTTACCTCTTTCAACAACCATTGGTTTCCATTGTGTTGCTTTATTTTTACCTTTCCCATTCCAACAATTTTGCATGGTACATCATCACCCAAATGAACCTGTCCAAAATCACCTTGAACATAATCTAGAAAATGTTTCCTATGGGGTGTGGCATGAAATGAAGCCCCTTAATCTACTACCCAAGACTCAGAAATATTATCTACAGAAAGAATCAAAGCATCTTGTAACACATCACCTATTACATTTGCTTCCTAATTTCTCTCCTGCTGTCCATCTCTTTGTTTCTTTGGAGCTCTGCAGTCTTTCTTCAAATGTCCTTTCTTCCCACAATTCCAGCACTCTATCTTTCCAAGTATGGATTTGGATCTGCCCTTCCTAGAATTCCCACGGTTCCCTGAGCCCTTTCCTCTATCCTTTTGTCTTCCCCTGTTCTCCATGTTCAACGCATTACTTGATGTCTCACCTATGCTTTTCCATCGCATTTCCTCACTAAGGATAACACCAACAACATCATCAAATTTTAAAGTATTTGAACCAGAGACAGAGTTACTTACATCCATGACCAAGCCATTCCAGCTTTCTGGCATTGAGCACAAGATTAGAAGATCCCTAACCTCATCATCAAAGTCCACTTTTATAGAACTTAGTTGATTAGTAACCGTATTAAATTCATTTAAATGATCTGCAACAGACCCACCTTCCGACATCTTCATATTAAATAATCTCTTCATTAGAAATACCTTATTGGACGCCGAGGGTTTTTCATACAATTTAGCCAACACATCCATCAAACCCTTCGTTGTCTTTTCTTTCGAGATATTGAAAGCCACCGATGCTGCCAGGCTCAGCCGTATCGTTCCTAGAGCCTTTCTGTCAAGAATCTCCCATTCTTCGTCCTTCATGGCCGCCGGCTTCTTTGCTACTTCGCTCAATGGTAGGAATATATCCTTCTGATATAATTAATCTTCCATCTGCATCTTCCATAACTGGTAGTTTTGGCCGTTAAATTTCTTGACCCTAAACTTTCCATCTTCCGACATTGCTCCCACTCGAACCAGGAACCCTCTTTTCCTGCGAGTTACCTTACGCTCTGATACCAGTTGTTAGAAAAAAAGGACCGCAGAGCAATAAAATAAAAAAAATGCGGAAATAAAACACAGAAGATACACAATACAAGAGAGACACAGATTTACGTGGTTCACCCAGTGTGGGCTATGTCCACCAGAGAAATTGTCAGGTCCTTTCTTTATTATTATCCAACAAAATGAAGGGATACAACCTAAAACAAAACCTGATGTAACTTCCTCTTCTTTCTCTCACAGTCTCCTCTCTCATAATACAATACTCGCCAACATACATAGCTGCAATACATTTCCCTCATAAAAGAGGGTTGCCTTCTAGGGCAAAAAACCCTAACATAATCTCTATCGTTAGATCTGCGACCTTATAATGAACGGTCTAGATTTACAATGAAATTACAATATACTTTTACAAGGAAATTTTTGCTTCGAGGGCTTCACCTCCGAACCCCGCAGAGGGGGTACCCCCCCTCTACACTCCCCCGCGTGGAAGAGTGTACATACTTATGGGGTGTAAATACTTCATGGGGTATAAACATGGCTGAAAGTAAAAGACCTCTAAATTAGGAAGATAATCAGGCTCCACAACCAACACATTATTCACATTACTTTCGAAAGATGCATATTTTTGTTGGACTAATTTCTATCAGATGACCTTTGAAACATTGAAACAAAAGCTATATGAAGCATCAATATTAAGGGTACCATACTGGTCCTTACCATGTCATATCTCAATGGATTCCTCAAATAAAACTATTAGGGATATGCTTGGACATCGAGAGGAGAAAAAATCGTATGTCATTTACTTCACATGTAAAAATATTGCTTCGATAGACCTCAATTATATGGTAACAGAGAAAGAATTATTTGATGTTGTCGACACAATCAATAAATTTCAATATTACATTATTGGTTACCCAATATTTATGCACACTGATCATGCTACCATTATATATCTTATGAACAAACCAATCATGAATGATAGAGTGACTAGGTGGTTGTTTTTTCTGTAATAATTTAACATCACTATTTGTGATAAACCAAGTAAAGAAAATGTTGTAGAAAAAATTATTTCTCGATTGAAGAATGAAGAGGATGTTAGTCATGTAAAGGATGTTTTCCTTACAAAAACATGTCTTCATTATCTATTCACTCACCATGGTTTACAGATATTGTCAATTATTTAGCTACAAGAAAAATCCCATAACATTTTTCACCAAAGGAAAAGAAAAAGGCGATCCATCAAAGTACTATGTATTCTTGGATCCAAGGCTACCTCTTTTGAACAAGACTAGATCATGTCATATGATAGTGTGTTTGGGAGGATGAATTTTTTGATATCTTGAAAGCCTATCACAATGAATCATGCAGAGGAAATTTTTCAAATCAAATGACTACTTATAAGGTGCTACGTCTAGGGTATTATTGGCATACCATCTTCAAATATGCTAGAAAGTATGTTAGGAGTTGTGAAATTTGTCAAAGAATGGGAAAACCAATCCAATTGGATGAAATTCCATTACAACCTCAATTATTATTTGATCCTTTCGAAAAGTGGTCCATTGACTTTGTTGGGCCTATCAATCCACCATAAAAGAAAAAGGTATATATTCTAGTATGCACCAATTATGTGACTAACTAGGTTGAGTCTAAGGCTATTCCTAAGGCAACTGAGCAAGTAGTGATAAAAAATTTATTCAAAGAAATGTCTGTCTGATTTGGTGTACCAAGGGAAATCATCATTGATCAAGGAACACAATTTACTTCCAAGCTCATTCAATATATCACTCAGAAATATCAAATTCGACACAAAACATCAACACCATATCACCCACAAACCAATGGCTAGGTTGAAGTGAGCAATAAAGTCTTAGAGACCATTCTAACCAAGACACTACAACTTCAACGAAAAGATTGGGCAGAAATATTTCCTAAATCACTATGGGCATATCGAACAACATGGCACAATATTATAGGATTTACTCCATATGAGCCAGTATATGGTAACCAAGTAGTCCTTCCAATCGAGTTTGAAGTTAAAACTTTACCTATTGCATTACAAGAAAGCATTGTTCCTACAAAGGCTCAACAACATCCTTTAAATCAAATAAATGAACTTGATGAATTATGTCAAGCTTCCATACAACAAATCGATCTGATTCAACAACAAAGAAACATGATGTTTTAAAAGACATTTGCCTAGGAATATTTATATGGATCCCCCACATTGTAAAACCACCATCTTTAAATTATATATTATCCCATGATATATATATATATATATATATATATATATATATATAATTATTAGACCCGGTGAAAATAACTTTAACTGACTCGATAAAAAAAAATTACCACCATTTTTTGAATATACCATGGATACATATTCCAGAGCTATAACCACCATTCTTGATAAATTAAAGAATAAACTCATTGATTGTATCCATGAATCAATAAATAAATCATTTGAAATATATGAATATGACAAAGATAAGGAACAGGTTGAAGAAAAACATGCTCATGAAAAGGATAATCAAAAGGAAATTGAGAAAAATAAAGATGATTGCATTCCCAACAAAGAAGGCAAAAATAAAGAGACCAAAGGAAAGGATAAAATTTATAACTTATATTTCAAATCCGATCCAGATTGTAGAACCAATGGAAAAACTAAGTTTGAAAATGGTGAGTCTCAATGGGAAAAAAAGGATAAGGATCTTGATGAAATTCCAAAGAATAATGCTGATGACAACATAAGGCAATCGAAGATCAAATATTGGGAAATCATGTTGCAAGAAGGATCCAGTGGTACTCCTTATTTTTCATCCTCTAATTTATATCAAGGCACTTTTTATATGACTATTGAATGCTTTGTTGTCAAAGATAGAGTTGAGGTCAGAGAAATCACAAGAAAGAAGAAACATGCATATTTGGTCTATCATAGACAACAAGTGAAGCAAACACGAAGTGAAAAATTAGGAAATATCTTTTCTCATGAACAAGATCCTGAATTTCAAAAATCTAGGAAAGAAGAAGAACAAAGAGACATGGAAAAATCTTAAGAATGTAGCCAAGTGAAAGAGAAAAGGGACATGGGAGTGTTGGAATATTCACCAATACTGAGAGGGGGGGTGAATCAATATTGAGTACTTTTTTACCATTTTACCTGTTATCACATGGATTTGGTTGAGTTAATTCAGCCTTAGGTTTTTTATTTTTATCTTTAGTGTTGTTTAGTTTTTACTTTTGTCCTCTTCCTTATAGTCTCTTAGCTTTCATCATAAATAAAGTTAGTGTTGATGTTGGCTCAAACCCTTGGGTTATATCTTCATTTTTATGACAAGATTAGACAAGCCATCATACTTACACCTCCACCACCACCCTGACATGTCACCACTTCCACGATGTACTAAAACCCCTCCACTTTGTCCCTCTACCCGTTACAAGGTCAAATCAGGTTCTTTTTGTATGCTTCCATCTCGTCAAACAGTTCATAGTGCATCTCAAGTACACTTATATCTCATCACCATAATTTCCCTTATGATGCTTTGTTATTTGATCTCCTTGCTTTCAACACTTATTTTTTTTAAGGAAATAACCCATGATTTCATCATTTAAAGTTTTTCTAACTGTTTTTCCAAGATTTCAAATTGCTCCTAGCTCGACGCTACAAAAACTGGTGTTTTCAGACAGGTGCTATAAAACTTTCTACAAATTGGCTGATGAAAAGTGAGTTGGGGGTTAGACCAGCTGCGGGTGGTTTTTCCAAGATCAAGCATATCAATATTCAAGCCTCAACCTCTAGGTACTCCATGAGCATTTTAAGCTCTGTTGAAGGACATTAAAGGTTGTTTTTTTATCATTTTTTCTCCTAGGCGTTGTGAACTGGTGGTCCACGTTTCCAACTGTCCCTCTTACCTTTTTTATCACAATTCTCATCCAATTGCAGAACTCTCAACCTATTTTTACTAAATCTTAAACAAACCTTGTTTTCGGGCCACCTTGCCTATCCCTTATTTGGATTTTGTTGCTTATGTTGTGAACTAAGTTGCAAATCCCCTGTTTTGGCACTGCAAATTCTGTGCAACAACTTAGCACTGTTATTCACCTACCTTAGAACTTGTACCAGCTAGTTACCATCAACATTTCCATTCTAATTCAATTCTATCCATTTTGGAAATTTTAAAAAGGGACTTTTGTTGATAAAGTTATAATGAGTCTTGCAAAATAATGGTGAAGTGTTAAGAAAAATCTTTTTGAAGCAACTTTCTCCTTGTATCTCCATTTTCCTATGCAATATTCTTTCATTTCCCGACTATCAATTGTCCTTTCATAATCCTAGAGGTCAAATAGGTTGAAGAACATTAAAACCTTAGACATAAACCAACTTTGAAAAAGATTATTCATCCAAACCCTAAGACCTCTGTCTTTCTGTTTTTCCTCTTGCATCACTCAAATTGTTTCTTTAGTTTTCTTCCTATAATGTCAATGGATACTCCAGAGCAGAAGAAGTATCAAAAGGGTGGGGGAATTGTGAGGACTGAACCCTATCACATACAATGGTTTTCTACTAAACCTCTTATTAGGGAGGTCTTCCAAAGAGTGGGATGTTTCAATTTCTGTCAGAAAATGCAGAGGGGGCACCCTGAGGTAGCTAGAGAATTTGCCTTGAATTTTGATGGAACCAAAACTAAGGTGGGGAATCTTGAACTTGAGGTATCTGAAGCAACCATGGAAACAATTAATAAGATACCAAATACTGGTTAAATATAGTTTAAGGCCATGAATATACATGCATCCTTCTCTAAATAATTCCTTAACCCAAAATGTCAGGAAGATAACCTATGAAATGGAGTGCCTAGGAGCCACATGGTTGAAGGATTTGATATGATGCTAAGGGTGATCCAAATATATTTAACCTCTAAGGGTAGGTTCAATATGATTTATCGATACCACATTAGACTTTTGCTGCACTTCACAGGAAAAAATCTCATGAACCTCCCTTTCTATTTTTTTAGAAGCATTGGAAAATGGCTAACAGAGTCCAAGCCAAGTCCAAGGTTGTTTACACAAGTTTTTTTCACTCAAGGTTGATTAAGATGCTTGTGATGGAGGAGTTAAAGAAGAAAAAAATTGACTAGGAGCAGTTCACTGTTGTAAAGGTAAAGTTAAGACGACATTATAGAATCTCCCATCAAGAGAAAGGATAAAGGTAAAGTTAAAGCTGTTGAAAAACACAATGAGGTGATAGACATAACCACCCCTCTAAAGAACACTACTTTTAAAAGGTTTATCAGACAAATTAGAGAAGCCAGAGCTGAAATTGATAAATTGAAAAGGGAAGAGTTAGTTGGAAAGAAGAAGTTAAGAGACCTCATGGGTATGTATCGTGAGAATCTCGTACAAGCCAAGTTCATTGCTAAGAGATTTAGACCTCTCCACATGCAACTTAAAAGCCTATACAGACACAATTTATCCTACCAAGGTCAGATCAAGGGGTTAAAGATGGAACTGCATCTTTTCAAGGAAGAGTTAGCCAAAATAAATTTGAATGTGTTGGCCCAAGGTGATACAAGGAGGAGTTCCAGGCTCAGAAAGTAATGGATGAAATAGCTTAAGAATTTTCATTTTTGGAAATGATTGCTCCTTGCATTTTGAATATTTTTGAGGAATTATGTTGCTTATAACTGATTTTTTCACTCACACACTACATTATGAGGCTTCTACATGCTTACCTAACTCTAGAGAATTTTTTTGGATGTTTTGGGTCTTAAACTGGACTAATTGGGAAGCTATAGGACAATTTGCAGCACCTAGCACTACGAACTAGTTTATACAGTAAAACGTTGCAAACTCCGTTGTGAACTGGATGATACATTCGGTGCTATAGGATACACTAAGAACTCATATTTTGATGGTTTCAAGAGGATCAACGATCACCAGATGGATAGGGGATGATTCGAAAAGATATTTTAAAGACTATGGTTGAGTTTTAAAAGATAAGTTCATTAACCATTTAAGAAATTGATGAAAGAGGAAGAATTAATGATGTAACATGGTAGCCATAATAAGATATACATATCTGGAAAAAGAATCAACAAACCATAACAACAAAAGTTGTTAACGGAGTTCGACAATATCGCCTACGTCTCTGGGCCTTTGTCTCAGTGGGTGAGACTTTCTTATTTCTCTTCAAAGATTCAAAATTACATCTGATAAGTGTCCAATGGATTAAAAAATGATCTGGATGTGTTCTTCTAGATTTCAAGAACCCAACACAACTGACAGCACTGAAAACAGATGAACAAAGCTCCCAGAAATGGCCCACAAAATTGATCTCCTCAATGGCTTCCCTGCATAAAAATGGCTTCGTCTTTACAATTCTTCAACATTTATCCTCTTCTAAAACTCTCCAAGGCTGCCAAGAACCTCTGGTTTATATAGGCTTGAAGTTGGCAACAACCTCTCAACTTCTCCCCAAGATCTGGCCTCAAAAAGGGCTCTAGATCCTCCAATAATGGCCAAAATCCCCCCAAATAGGCTTAAAAATAAATTAAAATATTTAACATATAGTGAAAAATCCCACTTTGGGGATAACATTGGGCACATCCCCTTAAATTTCGGGCCCTGGTCACATGCGTGTTGTCCATGTGTCCATGGGCTAGGCTGACACGCTTGGGCTCCTCTGAGTCTGGGTCCTGTTCATATGCGTTTGGCCATATGGTCGTGCCTCCAAGATCCAGACGCATGCATGTCTGTTAGGCCCCTGGTTTCTATCCCCTGGTCGGACGGGGCTAGCCCCTGCCGATCAGGGCTTATCCTGAAATCACGCCAACACCAGGGGTGTGGTTACATGTATCGGTCATATGGTAGTGTAAGCCGAGGGATTAACTCCAAAATGGAGCTAACCATAACACAGTCTGCACCAAAGTTTTAAAATAAGGGTCATATGGCAATGGTCACGTGGTAAAAATTTTCCTCGGGGGATGGGGCTAGGCCCCAACCCTCATATCTATCGGAATTACATTGTTTCTAATTCAAAACATTTTAAACAAATCTATGGCTAAGAAACAATGTGTGGGCGGGCTGGTAGCCCAACCCTACCAAACCTCTCCCCCATGCCCGAAGGTCATGGTTTTGACTCCCATGGAGTCCACAAAATTTTTCCACGCCATCCAACCTGGTGGTGCCACGTGGAATCCCACGACTGGGCCATGTGGCACCACATCATTTGCCCGAAAAATGACACTTGTCACCAGATAATTTGCCCACCTTTTTGCCAGCATGTCTACCCTGTCAGCATGCCAACACACCTTCCATGTCACTGTACGATCATACAGACTATACGTTCAGATGCCACATCAACATTGTATGGATTGTATAGTCAGCAAAAATTTTGCATGTTTGGAAAAATAAACAAAACATGATATCTTTCTCATATGACATCCGTTGGAGCCCATTCAAGTTGCGTTGCGTTTGTAACAACGAGACCTACACACATCCATTTTTAAGTGATTCTGATCACTTTGAATTTTAGGCCTTCCTGGACCCATTTTGGTTCCTGGATCCATTTTGGTTCCTGGATCCATTTTGGGATCAGAGGAGCATGGTACAACCATTTGGAGGTCAGTTTAAAGTTGGAGAATAACTGGCAAGAAAATTAATGCGCTCAAAGGACACCTCATTATGCAAGATTAAGGTGTTCAGATAGTTTCCAACATTAGCCTTTTTTATAGCAGTTTGTTATTTCCAGTTTGTACAGGTGTAATTACTTCAGTTTAAGATGGAAGAATCCTATGTTAGAGGATGAAACTCGCATTTTATGTTATTTTTACCTATCTAGGCTATAAAATAAGCATTAGAAGACATTTTGTAGGTTCGAATGGTTGGTGTAAAAAAATATTTTGGTGATATTAATGAAACAGAGCCTACTCTGGTTTGATGTATCAAACTTGATGAAATTTTGTTTAATGGAAGTCAGTTTTATATCTTTCCATCTTATCTCTCTGTCACTCTTAAATTTTGTTGTCGTTGAATGATTCAAATCATATTTTGTAGATGTATTACAATGAAGGTTTGATTGTGATGTTGTTATAACTTTCTCAGAGTTTTTAGCTTGGATTTAAGAAGATCTTGTATCTTAATRTTTTCTCTCCTTTGTCTACTGGAAAATCCTGATGCTAGTGGTAGAATCACTTCATTTTTCTTACTAAATCTTCCTTTATCCACACTAATCCTTGTTGAGGGAAATATATGGAATGATCTTACTCAAACATTTTCAGATTCTTCTTGGMTAAAGAAAAATAGATGGGAATATCACCCTMTGTTTATAGCCAACAAAAATAACATCCTAACTCACAATTATTAATTACAAGTGCTTAGGCTAGACTTTTATCAACAAAAGGCTTGCTGGAAATTTACTTTTTATGTAATTTTCTGAATATAACAGTTGCTGAAATAAATGTAAAGACAGAAGTAAAGACACCAAGATGATAATCAAGACAGATGAGACATAAAGCAATCCTTTATTTCATTCTAATTCACCAAAGAGTCATTTCCTTTACAAAATATCATATAGAAATCTTGGACCAAAGTCAAAATTAGACATCCTTGATGGAGCATACAAAAGGACCTCTAATAGAAAACCAAAACTAAACTCTAAAAGCTGGATCAGCTTGCCACATATTGTTGCACACTCGACTCTGCACAATATCCTTTATCAGTTATGAAAACAAATTCACAAGAAGACAAGTCTACACAGACTATCAAAGATAGATCAACACCTTAGAAAAACAAGTGTTTGAATGATGTGATTCATCCCTGAATATTGTTGTCTACAATAAGACCCTTGTAGTGTACCTTTTCACTACCAAGGTTTTCAAACCTCTCAATTACCATTCTATACATGGATTTTTTACATAATTCGTACAGATATTATAAGCACGTGCATTTAAACACAATTAAACACATTTAAATTATAGAGTGAAACATATCTGGTTACTGCTATAATTAAACATTCCATACCATTTAACAATAATTCACTTACACAGTGGAAAACATGATACATAAACAGCACGATCATGCACAACATGATTAAAGCATGATTCAAATACTTATCTTTTAACAACTGTAGAAATCACCAACCAAGTGCAGGCCTTCCACGAACCTCCCAGCCTTAGACTACACTGTTCATCAGCTCAACAGTGGGTCACCCCCGAGCTGGGACCGAGCTCCACCCCCAAGGCAAGGAATCCTAGGCTAGGCTGAGGTTACAGGAAAGACAACACAGAAATATCTGGAAGGATTCTTCCCAAAGATGCCATCTTACGCCCACTACTACCAGACCCTCATTCCCCACATGCCTGTTCCGCCCGAGAGTATACACCTTCACACGCATAGTCCATCGGTGCTAATATCCCCTCTGGGTCTCGGCAACAGGCCGGATCAGGAAGTCTCAGAGCCCGTAGCTGGTGCTGGGCACTCTCTGGAAGAAAACACTTCCCAACAAACTCTTCCACCTAGAAAGAGTTGATCGCAGGCCTGACAACCTGCCTCTTCCGACATCCACCACCTCCCTCACCTGGAGAGAGGTCATACACAAGCTCAAAACAGGCTTACTCTGGCCAGTATGATACGCACAGACCAGCACTGCATGACCACCACAGAAAATCGGGAATACAGACTCGGGCTTCTCACACAAGCTCAGCAATGGCGGCAAGGTCTCACGATGTTGGTTCTGGAAACGTGTGACAACAATCCACGTAGGAAATTACAAAGACTCCTTGGTTTCGAACGGGTAAAGAGTGAACTGGATTTTCATACGGACACAATCTTCTCGGCTCTCAGAACAGAGGGCGTACACGTAATTTTGCAGAACAACACAGGCTTTACGGCTTTCAGAGATGAACCGGGGTATTCTGGTAGAGGTCGTACTGGTTCCACACTCAGAGGTTCGGGTCAGAATGGAGAAGATTCCTTCCCCGCGGTTCATCTCAACGATTATATTTGCATGCATCAGGGTTGACACTTGTCACCCTGGGAACTGCATGCGTTCCACAACGTGCATCCCCTTGCATGTTCCCTCCCTTGCCAGGAACTTAGGATAAAATAATATGCACATGGCTCTTTTTGGAAATAATATTAAAATATTATTCCAAGCCTAAGC
>JASDQU010360978.1:0-11751 GCA_032191745.1 Picea mariana | reverse complement strand
GACTATGACCCTTGTATGAAAAAAGAATATTTTATAATTATTGCAGGAGGACAAATGGAACAACCATGTTAAATTCAGCTGACCATGACTCCATGAGTGAGGAACATGTTGGAACTACCTCAGGGCTGATTGTTACAAGTGGAAAATCAGGGAATTCGCCATTGGCAGACTCTGAAAATCAGGGATTTAGAAATCTATGACAATTCCCAAGGAAGGGAAAAAGACTTAGGCAAAAATATTGTTTTGATAAATAGCATATGTGAGGAGGAAGGACGCTGCCGAGTATGATGGGGAAAGAAACCACTGAGTACTTGTTGTTATGAGCACTGATTGTTGAGTGTTAGGCAAGGAGAAGTCTACGGAGAAAGGAAGACAATGTTGAGGAGGAGATTTCTAGGTTTTCCCTCATGGATTCATGGTCAGCCTAGGGGATGAACTAGGCAAGTGAATTGGCTGCCCTGTTCTACAGTTGGGAGGAAGGTGTCTATCCCCTTTGTCTTCCTGTGAACTGGTTCAGATATATTAATCCTCTCCTTCTATGTTTGCATGATTATATATAGTTGACATAATGCATATGTTGTGCTAAGTTGAAATAATTTCCACGGATGGCATATGTTGGTTTGTATGAAGTTTATAATCAAAGACTAAATTCTCAGAATGGTTCCTCCTAAAAATAAAATTCTAGGCAGAATTATCTATGTACAAATGAGCTTGAAAGGAGTAGATCTATCTACAGGTGTATTCTTATTCTTGTACTTTAAATATTAGGCATATCTAGCTATGAATAATTTAGAGTTGAACAAGCCTGTACATATATTACATATAAAATTATATATATATATATATATATATATATATATATATATATATATATATATACACAATGTATATAGATACAGTTGTAGCTAGTACCGTGTATAGGTTTTTATTAAATGAAGGTTTAATGACTGCAATAGAAACCTCACTTATACAAAGATCTATTGTCATAGTATTTGAACAAACAAATTATTCCAATAGGAAATCAACTACCTCTTGTATAAAGAAAATACTAAATCAAAGAGTCTGAAACTCCTTCTTAAATCTTGTTACAGTWCCAAATGAAATTGAATAAGTTCATTGTTYTGTTATAAGATAATACAAAAGTATAATACTCCATAAGAAGAAGGATTCGAAGATAATTATAAAGATYATAAATCACATGCTGATAGAACTTTTAAACTTTATTTTTCCATTCACAMAAAATAAAAGGTCCCAAYCRAAGGAATACACACTATATGGAGTAATTTACAAATTATTAATCATGAGTATACATGGGAAACTGTCCACTCAGTGTTTGTGGAAGTGGATGGCATAGAATTGGGAAATACAWCCATACAGGTCTGTACATACAACATTCAAGTAAAAACTCCTACCAACCTCTTAGAAAACCCCTTAYGCAGTCTAAACACTRATATGTATACCTRTATGTACATATATGTATCTTGTTATATAGATAATCACTTTGGTAATAGATTCTAGAATTGTAACCTTACTCTACCTTTACCTTGATAACTCAGATCATTGAATCTACTCATGTTGGATCCAATCTAACTATTACAATTTCAGAATAAAACACATCGACAATAAACATAAGAAGTGTCGAAATGAAATAAAATGATATAGTATTATAGATCTAATACAATTCGATCCCATGTTCAGAGTTTGAAATAGGGCCTTTAATAAAAAAAAATAACTTTAGTAATTAAACTGCAGAGTAGGGTGAAACCCGAATGATGAGGAAAATCGACTAATCTCAACAGCCTTTTCATTACTACGAATAAGCCAAGAAATCATGTATATAAATCATTGCAGGATTCATACTACGGTAACTGGACCCAAACTTTAAGTTACATTTGAAAAAAAATTCCCCTTTTCAAACATGATAGGAAACTAAGAAAACCTTATTGAGGACTACATTTAAATTTTTCAACAGTTACTTTTCAGACTCCGGAGGTTTACAGAAGGGAACTCGAATACCTTTTGCGTCGATCTCGGGTATGAACAATACGAAATCCTTGTGAAGACGAAACCTAGAATAATCACCATTTATGAATATTAGTAATTTATTTACAAGGAAAATTTTAAGTAAAACACCAACGGAATGCTAAGGGTTATTAACGAATTATACCAAATCATTACTTAAATTCAGGTTCGCAACTCGCTTGTCTTTCCTTTTCCATGTCGCTTTCCATCGAGACAGACACCTGGGGCTGAAGGCGGCTGGTAAAACAACTCTCTCTGATGGGTACCATCGCATCGAACAGGGCCCATCATTAGTGATACATTTCAATTCTTGAAGACGACATAAGCAGTATAAGGAAAATCTTGACATAGTATCTACAGATAAAACAATATAGAAATCAATTGTACTAAGTTCCTTGTAGTACATAAATGGATTTAAAATTTGAGCATAACCAGAACACAAGTCTTTCTTTGAAACCAGGAGTACACCAGACTGGTCGAACCTAGTCTACTCGAACCTAGTCTACTCGAACCAAAATACACAAAGTTGCATAAGTCAATGAATAATACAGAGAGGTTACTCGAAAGGACAATTCAACAGGAAGAAAAGGATGGTGATTAAAGAATGAAAAAAATGACAGTGAATGATTTTTTGAAAAATACATCACCTTATTTAAGAAAACAAGGTATTCAGGTATTGCGTTTAAAGAAGAACTTATCAGGGATTTGGTCCATGCCGTCTGCTACAGCATGGAGGCGACCACCAGGGAAATAGTTTTCGTCTCTAAAACACTAGACACATAGAGCCTCTTCGCAAAAAATCCACGATGACAAACACTGAGTCTACTCAAACCCTAAGCGACACCTTATCGCCTCAGAATTAATGTGGAGAGTGCGGAGGACGGGTAGCCATGTGACAATGGCAGGGTAGGTGTGACACTTTGGGTGTAGAGCCAGGCGAATTTAGTGTGACTAGAAGGACTTCCATTTATGATGGTTACAGAGCTTTAGCTACCTTGACAGTGAACCTTTCCCCACATAAGGAATGTCTCTTTCACACCCCCTTATGTTAGTATTAGTTAGCAGTTCGACCCTCGTTGTCGAATTTCCACCGGTGATATGGCTTAGATCTTTCATTACAATCAGCATATCAATTCTATGAACCATTAAATGAACAGGAATTGGTAGTTTATGATAGTTACTCGTCTTTAAACCCGACCCATGGCTATGTTGATGGGAACCAAATAAAGTTCCCTAGGGTTAAATTATTCGGGTGGACTTATGCACGAACATGGAGACCTTATGTGAAAAAGGTGAGTGTAGTATGGATCGTGAGGCTACACATTATACACATAGTCCCTACACATAAAGGTTTTTGATTGAAGGTAAAAAGGGGATTCCTAAAGCCTTGAGGGGTTTTCTGTTATAACCTTCCTACTCAGATAACTCAAGATAATATAGTCAAAACATACTGGGGTAGGTAGGACTTATAAGTTTTATAATAGAATTTTATAACAGAGTTTTATAAAAGAATTTTATAACAAAGGTTTATAGTAGAGTTTTATAACAAAGTTGATAATAGAGTTTTATAGCTTAGGGATTTCCCTACTTCTATCGAGTAATTAGATAAACATTTTTTTTTTGTATGACAAATTTGAGGTTCATTACATATGGTATCAGAGAGAAGGTTACAACACTTGGACCTAGAACAAGGCCATATGATTACTTAGCATATAATTTTGTATATGCAAAACTGACAAAACCTTTATTGTTGCAAACAGAAAAACCTTTTCTGTTTTGTGTTAATCATGGCATCACAGGATGATGCAGAAATTAGACTTGATGGGAATCCTGAAAAAAAGTCTTCCTGGAAATCATAGATAGAATAGTGATGAAAGCTCACCTACTGAAGTTATGGAAACAATAAGGAATCTCATTATTGAGCTGTAGGTTTTCAAAGAGGATAATGAGAAACTAAAGAAAGCTTAGCAGGAACAATAGGAAATAAATGAAGTCTTGTTGCGCAGTATAGTGACAAAGAAAATCCCAAAGGATGATAACAATGAAGAAGAGGTCAACAAAAGGGCCTCGAATAATTCTAGGCCTGAAGTAGAAAAAGGGGACAGTTTGTCTGAAGGTACACCTTCAGCAGAGAACAAAACAAAAATAGACAGAAAAAGAAAACAAGTAGACCACCTTGAAGGAGAATTTAAGAAAATTAAACCATCTACTTTTGATGGAGAATCCATAATAGGGGAGGAATTTGAAGCAAGCTTACTAGACATCAAAACATATTTCCAAATATACAACTATTCCAGCAACATGAAGGTCAGAATGGCCATTTACTATCTGAAAGGAAAATCCAACATCTGGTGGCAAGATCTAAAACTAGCTAAGGGCCTAAAAGAGAAATAGATGGAATGGTCTGACTTCAAGAAATAATTCAAGAAACAGTACCTATCTGAAATCTACTATGAAAGGAAAATGAAATAATTTTATGAGTTACGACTTGGTCACATGACAATGGAGGATCTTATAAACAAATTCCTGGAATTACTAAGGTTTGTACCTTATATCTGGGAGGACAAGGTAAAAATCCAGTGGTTCCTAAGCTGTTTACCACAGTCCTACAGGAACATAATTGAGTTTGACAACCCCAAGTCCTTGAGTGAAGTATTCAGAAAATCACGAATGTGCTACGACCAATACAAACAATGGAAAGAGTTTCCCAAAGATTGGAAGGATAAGAAAAAAGATTGAATGAACCAGCAGAAGAAGGGATACCAGCCCGCTCCTTATCGAAATGCAGCAAACATATTTTCTAGAAAATACTTTCACTCCAATTATCCAAGTACGCAAGGTAGTGGTAAACCAGTAAATCTGGGAACAAAGAAGTTTGGGGACAGTCCCCGTGAACCATTGAAGTGTTGGGAATGTGGAGAACCTCATCTAAGGAGGAACTATCCACATATAAATGCAGCAAACAGAACTGTCATTCATAATTTACAGGAAGCCTCGACGGTGGGTGATGTGGGCAGAAGCCTGCACCGAATAAATGTAGTCGTAGATGGTTGGCAAGTTGACCACCAGTCCTCGGTGGTGGAAATCGAAGGTAAAATCAATAACACTCAAATTTGTTTTTTAATTGACCCTGGAGCTACATTAAGTTATATCACTCCTAGTGTGGTAGAGTCAAATAAAATTAAGAAAGTGAAACACGCAAAATCATGGTTGGTACAACTGGCAAAAGGAACAAAAAGGAAAGTGGTTGACTTTATTTTTTATTTTTAGTTCAGTTTAGATGGTCAAAACATAAGAACAAATCTGAACATTCTACCACTAGGATATAATGACGTGATTATTAGAATGGACTGGTTAGAGAAACAATACTATATTGTTATGCAAAGACACATAAGTATAAAGACGAAAGTGACACTACTTGGACAGTCCAAGGTGTACCAAAACCAATATCAGTTAGACAAGCCACAACAATGCAATTCAAGAAATGCATGAGAAAGGGTTGTCAAGTTTATGCCATCCAAATAACGAATCTTTTAGAAAAATAAGGTAAGCCCAACCTAGAAGACTTTGTTGTTCTACGTGAATTCAGAGATGTGTTCGTTGATGAGATACCTGAATTACCTCCTAGAAGGGAAATAGACTTCTTCATAGACTTTCTACCTAGTTCAACCCCTATCTCGAAAGCACCTTACCGAATGAGTTTACCAGAATTGACAGAATTAAAAATACACTACAGGAGTTATTGGACAAAGTGTATATTAGACCGAGCGTTTCACTATGGGGAGCAACAGTCCTCTTTGTGAAAAGGAAAGACGATACTCTAAGACTATGTATCGATTATAGACAATTGAACAAAATGACTATTAAGAGCAAGTACCCCTTACCTAGGATAAATGATTTTTTCAACCAAGATCTTTTCAAAGTTGGATTTACGATCCGATTATCATCAAGTTAGGATAAATTATGAGGACATAAGAAAAACAGTTTTTCAAACAAGATATGGACACTACGAATTCGTAGTCATACCTTTCGGACTCACTAATGCACCAACCATGTTTATGTGTCTAATGAACAGTATTTTCAGCTATTACTTGGACAAGTTCGTACTGGTATTTATCGACGATATCCTGGTATATTCTAAAACAGAAGAAGAACATGAAGAACACTTAAGAATAGTTCTAAAAACTTTGAGGAAACACAAAATGTACGCCAAATTTTATAAGAGTGATTTTTATCAAAAGAAAATACAATACCAAGGACATGTAATTTCTACAGAAGGCATTGCAGTCAACCCTGAGAAAATAAAATCCATCATGGAATGGCCGGTACCTAAGGATGTAGCGGATATCTAGTCATTCATGGGAATCACCGGATATTATCGCATATTTATACAGGGGTTTTCCAAAATAGCCTACCCTATCACATCATTACAAAAGAAAGGGACCAAGTTTAACTGGTCAAAGAAGTGTCAAGATAGTTTTAACAGGTTGAAGTAATTATTGACAACCACACTCATATTGAAGGTAGCAGACCCAAATAAAGACTTTACCTTCAGTGTTGATGCGAGTAAAGAAGAACTAGGTGGTGTCTTAACTCAATAAGGGCACGTTATTTGTTATAAATTCTAGAAATTAAAGGAGCATGAGAGCAACTAAGTCACTCATGACATAGAATTAGCAGCGGTAATACACGCCTTAAAAATGTGGTGACACTACATAATGGGCAGGAAGTTTTTATTGTTGAAAAATAATAGCGGTGTAAAATATCTATTTAGATAGTTGGATCTTAATCCAAGGCAAGAAATATGGCTAGCCTTCTTGAGCGAATTCAACTTTGAGGTAAGAAATATCAAGGGTAAGGAAAATAAGGTAGCAGATGCTTTAAGCAGAAGAGACCACGGGCTATTCAAAATAAATGTCAATAGAGTAGAAAGTGATCTAGAATAGAGAATAAGGACAGCATGCATTAACGATGAAAATTACACTAAGATAGTGGCAGAATTACAAAACACTACAGTAAACACAGACAAACTAGATCTGAGTATTGATAAAAATGTCCATTTACGATTCAAGAACAAAATTTACATACCAGATTCGGTAGAGTTAAAGATAACAATTTTGGATGAAGTGCATAAGAAACCGTATTCTGGTCATCCAGGATACCAAAAAACGATAACAACACTTAGGAAATTATTCTATTGGCCTAATATGAAAGGCGAAATAGAAGAGTACTTGGCTAGGTGCCAATATTGTTAGCAAGTAAAGGTCGAACACCAACATCCCACCGGCCTATTATAGCCATTACCAGTACTAGAATGGAAATGGGAGACGATATCGCTAGACTTTATTATAGGTTTTCCTAAAACTTAGAAACATTATAATGACTCTATTATGGTTGTAATCGATAAACTCAGTAAGTTTGCACACTTTATTCCTGTAAAGTCTAGTTTTAAAGATATAAATATTGCTGAAATATTTATGAAATAAATTTTTAGACTGCATGGTATTCCTAAAATGGTGATTTTGGATAGAGACGTAAAATTTACATCTCCTTTTTGGAAATAATTATTTGCAGGGCTAAATACCAATTTTAATTTCAGTACGATTTATCAACCACAAACGGATGGACATACTGAAAGAATGAACCAAATCATGGAGGATATGCTCCGCATGTATGTAAGAACAAAACCAAGCAAGTGGGAAGACTACCTACACCTGGTAGAATTTGCATATAATAATGGGTACCAAACTTCGGCTAAGTTAAGCCCCTTCGAGGTACTGTATGGAAGAAAGTGTATGACTCCAATTAGTTGGGAAAACCCAGTTGACAAACTTATGGTTGGACCAGAGATGCTCCAAGAAATGGAAAGTACAGTAAGAAAAGTACAACAGAACTTGAAAGAGGCATAGGACAGAAAGAAAAGTTGTGCGGACCAGAAAAGAAGACAATTGGAGTTTCAAGTAGGAGATCATGTTTACTTAAAAGTTAAAGCCCGAAATATTTCACTAAAACTCGGGAACTATGTCAAGTTGGCACCTAGGTTTTGTGGGCCCTTCGAGATACTAGCTCGAATTGGATCCATAGCATACCAGCTTACACTTCTAACTGATCTAGAATTCATAACGTATTTCATGTTTCCTTGTTGAAAAATTATGTTCATGATCCTACTCACATGATCGATTGGAACTTAGTGTAGGTGGAACCAGAAGGCAAGTTCCAGGTCGAACCCCTACGCATTCTAGACTAGAGAGAAATAACACTTCGAAATAGAGTTGTCGCTCAGGTAAAGCTGCAATGGAAGCACTTTAGTCATGAGGAGGCCACTTGGGAGTTGGAGGGAGATTTGCAGAAATGTCATCCAATCCCATTCCAAGAAAGGAACGAACACTGAGCATAGTGTTTTATTGAAGGGGGCAAGGATGTGACATCCCCAAAAATAAATTACTTTTGAATTCAAAAATTGTTAGGAAAATTATTTCGTTTTTGGTAAATTCAAATTTGGAAAATTTTTTCCATTTATGGAAATTACGAATTTTGAATTTGGTAAATTGTAATTAATTATCATGACTGTTGGGAAAAGATCTGATTTGACCCAACTAACTATTTGACTATGACACTTGTATGAAAACAGAATATTTTATAATTATTACAGGAGGAAAAATGGAACAACCATGTTAAATTCAACTGACCATGACTCCATGAGTGGGGAACATGTTGGAAATACCTCATGGCTGATTGATACAAGTGGAAAATCAAGGATATGACCATTGGCATCCCCTAAAAATTAGGGATTTAGAAAGTTGCAAAAGTTCCCGAGGGAGGGAAAAATACCTAGGCAAAAATATTATTTTGATAAATAGCATATGTGAGGAGGAAGGACATTGCAGAGTATGTTGGGGAAAGAAACCACTGATTACTTGTTGTTATGAGCACTATTTGTTGAGTGTGAGGAAAGGAGAATTCTATTGATAAAGGAAGACATTACTGAGGAGGATATTTCCAGGTTTTCCCTCATGGATTCATGGTCAGGCTAGGGGGTGAACCGGGTAAGTGAATTGGCTTCCCTGTTCTACAGTTGGGAGGAATGTGGTTGTTCCCTTTGTTTTCCCGTGAACTGGTTCAGATATGTTAATCCTCTCCTTCTCTATTTACATGATTATATATAGTTGAAATAATTTATCTATTGTTCTAAGTTGAAATAATTTCCATGGATGCCATATGTTCATTTGTATGAAGTTTATAATCAAAGACTAAATTCTGGGAATGGTTCCACCTGAAACTAAAATTCTAGGTAGAATTATATATGTACAAATGAACTTGAAATAACATATCTATCTACAGGTGTATGTTTATATCTGTAATTGAAATTCTAGGCAGAATTATCTATGTACAAATGAACTTGAAAGAACAGATCTATCTACAGGTGTATGTTTATTTCTAAAATCGAAATTCTAGGYAGAATTATCTATGTACAAATGAGCTTGAAAGGAGAAGATCTATCTACAGGTGTATTGTAACACCCTTTTCTGTGCCAAGGCTTTTATCACTCTCTGTTACCAATCTGTACACACTTTTTACATAACTCATACAAGCATTATATAATCCACATGCATTGAAGAAAATAAATACATTTAAGATCAAAGTAAGCATAAGAATTATTAATAACATAAATAATCCATGGCAATAACATTAAACCAAATGCACAGCAGAATGAATGATAATTATAATACACAGAGATACAGAAACATAATTAAAGCATCATCCGGTACTTATCTTTGAATAGTGGTAGATTCCACCAACCAAGTGCAGGCCTTCCACGAACCTCCAAGCCGTAGACCGCACTGCTCATCAGCTCAACAATGGGTCACCCCCGAGCTAGGAATAAGCTCTACCCCAAGACAAGGAATCCTAGGCTAGGCTGAGGTTACAGGGAAATATCACACAGCCACAAGGAAGGAATTCTATTTGAGGAACCACTCATGCTCACTGCCCACAGACCGTCATTCCCCACATGCCTGTTCCACCCCAGGAGTATTCACCTTCTCTGTCACCTAGACATTCCTTCGGCTGCTAACCTCCCTTTCCTTGGGTTACAACAATAGACTAGACCGGAAGTCTTCGGGCTCTGTGGAAGCTACAGGGTTCCTTCCAGGAGTTCTCTCCTTCCTCTGCGCACTCTCTCACCTGGAGAGAGTCGCTCACAGGTCAAGCAACCTATTCTCCCAATTTCAACCACCTCTCTCACCTAGAGAGAGTGTTGTACGACTGGCCAACAAGCAACACAGGGTCAAACACTANNCCTCAATCCAAAAACACGGGATAGACTCACGCTCTGGTTCTCAGAGATGTGTGATGAGTTGTCCATGTAGGGGTTGATTCAAACTTAATGGTTCACAACCGAAAGGGTGTACCAGCCTTCCAGAAGCAATTACAGACACTGGTATTTTCGTTTCAGAGTGCACGAGGGTATCTCTTGCAGAGGTCGGATGGGTTCACGCTTAGAAAATCATGTAGAATGGAGGAGGAACCCCCCAGCACGGCTCATCTCGGCCTTTTATTGCATGTGCTAGGGTTGACACTTGTTCCCCATGTGACTGCATGCGTTTCTTCGACATGCGTTCCTCCCACCATTTGGAAATCACATGTCATTCCAAAAAGGACTTAGGTTAAAACATATAATGCACATATGTTTTGGAATAATATTAAAATATTATTCTCAAGGCTTAAGCCCCTAGGCTTAACACTTAGCCCCTTTTCCCACCTTCCAACCCATAATCCCTTGCCCACTCTGTGGAAGCTTAGTCCCCCCTCACTTAGTCATCATGGTCGGTCTGCACGCAGTGATGTTTATATTTTTATTAATGTTTTGCATGATTACAGATACAGAAGCAGGCTCTTGGCCTTCAACACTTAAGCTCCCTAGCCTAATAATCACATAATCCTACCATATTATAAAAACTTGGCTCACCAGCCTATAAAACATACTTACAATTCATAATGCAAGCTTTACATCAGGGCTCGGCCTTGGGTACATTACAATCCCCCTCCCTTATTTTTGCACCGTCCTCAGTGCAACTTTCACACAGCATCGACAAGATTCCCAAAATCTTAAAAATATGTGGGTATTATGCCCGTATAGCATCCTCATGCTCCCATGTCACATCCTTAGGACCCTTACAAGCTCAATCGTTCGATTTCGGAGCTGTTTTATTTTCCTGACCAATATGCGCACAGGATGCACTTGCAGGACACTTTCTGGTTCCATCTGAATCATATTCCAATCGATTACATGATTAGAATCAGGTATATATATTTCTTAAGTAACGAAATATGAGACACCTTAGGTATAGTCATGGATGGAGTAATGCAAGCATATAAGAAATGTATATATATGTAAATACAAACAAATTTAATAACATTAAAACTGCATACAACATACACAACATACAATAATAGATAATTGTACTTATCTTTTGATTGAGAGACCTCCCACCCCAGAGAAGAGCTATGACTCTATCGGGCAATGGCTTCCCAAGATATCCATGGTCCACAATCCTTATCCACATGGTCTAGGCCAAGGTACCATACCTCAGCAACACTCCAACCATTCAAACCTTGGCATTACTCCAACCATTGGTCTCTCATTCCCCACATGCCTATCCACCCAGGAGTATACACCTTCACAAGAACAGTCCATCGGTGCTACACATCCCTTCCTTAGGCTTGGCA
>JASDQU010360971.1:0-11777 GCA_032191745.1 Picea mariana | reverse complement strand
GTGTTAATATTATGGTAGCTTCGGGAGGTATGAACCTCTATTATGACCTATGACGAGATTAGAATCCTCCGGAAGGAAGCAAAGAATTGAAGGAAACCCTAGACAGGTTGTTGGCTGAACAAATATATTTATATTGAATTTATTGATGCCCAGAACGAGAAGTCGGCCTAGTTAGATTGGCCAGGTCGGCCCCAGTTAGACTGGCCAATCCACTATAAATACAGGGCGCCAGTTTCATTATTTGTCATCTCAGCAGTTGCAGTGAGAGCAATATCTGCGCAGACAGTTGCAGGCAACAACAGTTTGGTGCGCAGGTTTTCTGGGAAAGCTGGGAGAGTGGTGCGCTAGCTTCTGGGTGGGATCATCTGTTCAGTTTAGTTTCTATTCTTTTGCTTGGTGCATTTAGCCTCTCTTGGCTATAGATTGCAGCCATAATTCTCTTCTCGGTCAAGGTCAAGGTGTTCGGAGGGTGGCTTAAGGCCTGTAGTTGGGTGATGAGGGTATCATCAATGGTTAAACGAGCACAATCCTCTATATTCTAACACTTGCAACATTTCCTTCGTCTTGACTCTTGTCCTGGCTCACAAAGTTTGTACGTTCACCTTGATTCTTTCCATGGCTCACAAGATTGGTTGATTCTCCAAATCTCCCTGGCTAGCTTCAAGGTGGCCACTTAAGGCCTCTCATTGGAGAATGTCTCCTGATGCTGCTATTTTCAACACTTTTGGGTGATCATATTCCTGGAGGAGACATGCCACCCCCATCCACTAGCGGTGTTCCAGATTCATCAGTTTTTCCTTTATCTTCACAACGCCCATTGTCACGTGGGGGCCATTCAGCTGTTAGTCGTGTTCCACGATCACTTCCACCTGCTCCTACTCTTCTTCAAAGATAACAAGAGAAGAAACTAGAAGTCTCTCGTGGCAAGAGGAAAACTTAGAGCATCATACTTAGTACTTGCTACTATATACTGGATCTCTTTTAAGTTTTTTTGTTTCATGTTTAGAAGTAGTCTCTACAACTTAGTACTTTGTTTGGAGTCTTGACTCTTTATTATGGCTTATTCTGTAAACAATGAAATTATGAACTTACGAAGTTTGAACATTATTTGACAGTTTACCTTTGAAGTTTGAAATTTGAATTTTGAAGTTTTGAACTATTCACCAATTCCTACAACTCTTTTGTAATCAAAATGATGCTCTAGAGTCTAGACTCTATTTCATTTTGTGGTTGATGTCTTTTATAATCTATCTATGACAAATGTTTATGATTGATGTTATATGTGTACTAAATGGTTTATGCTTTAATGATCATCATGAATCAATTAGTTAAATGATCTTATATCTATGTTTTCATGTTTTTTGCAATTGATTCGACATTTTGCATGTTTTTTTATATATATGCATCAAAATATATATTTTTTATGTATTATATAAAAAACGCTCCCGCTCTAGGAAATTTTTGAAAATTGACACTCCCGCTCCCACTTCCCGATTTCGCTCCCTGCTCCCAACAACCTTGATCCAGATCACAGTTGTTAACCCTTAGGATGGGTTATGTCCAAAGATGGCCTTCTATATTGAACACTTCTTTGAGCTTAGACATGGGCTCATTATTTGACCACAATATACACTCCGCCATTGGGTGCACACTCTTCACATTCCCCTAGGCCAGTTTAGAGTGGGTTCTCATAGACTTAGGATAGAAATAGACCACCACATTGATTGATCAGACATGATTTGCCAACTATGCCATCTACAGGAGGTCGAGACTGAGGAGAACTTGATCTTCCACTGCGCCATCTATTATGAGATTAGGGGGAGGTTCCATTGCCTATTCAGGGGTATTCAAACCCTCATTGGCTTTTTCAAATATTCCGACTAGAGGTGCTTAGCCTTATACATGCAGGAAGCTCTCAGTCTTCGTGCCCATATTTTTCAGCCTCCTACTAGACTAGAATCTACTAAGTGGATCACTTTCTTCCTCACGGTGCTACCCTCAGGAAGGGGCACTAGGAGATAGATCGATATCAGCATAGCTACAAACTCCATATTAGTGCAGACCCGTGGGACCTTTCCTTGTCGCACGAGATTTCAACGACATGACCAGATCAAATCCCTCTCCAGGAGACGAATGAGATCCCCCAGGCCTCAGCGACGAACTACCTCTTCCCAACAACAACACAATAGATGATCCAGGCATCCCACTAGTTATCCTTTTGGACATCATACTATACTTAGCCTTGTAACATGAAGGAAAGATTCTACCCAACACTTGTTCTTGTGGTTCCCTAGTTCTCTTTGTGCTGAAGAAAGACAAACCCTATATTAGAAATTTCGTTGTGGTATATCTAGATGATATTTTAGTCTTTAGCAAAACAAGGGAAGTTCACACGAAGTATATTCAGAGAGTCCCAAACTTTCTACGGCAACATCAGCCAAATCTAAAGATTAAGTGGTGTTTGTTTGGCCATCACTCCATACTGTATTCTGCACCAATGCTTGCAATCTGCAATTCTTGGCATGCAACAACCGAGACTCTTCAACATGGGAGAGAGTTCCACCCCTAGTTCAATTAGTACACTCTCAAAGGGTTTTCTAAGTACAATCCTAGAGGATGCACTACTTCCATACAAGATCACAACTACATGAATGAGGCATACTATTACATACTTCGTTGAGAAGGCAGCTTGCTCTTTCAACATTATTTTTCACATCTTTAGCTGAAAATGTGGATAATTTCCTCAATAAGGGAGGAAGTGATGAGGCATAGTCACTTTGTAGAAGCCTATTTTATATTTCGAAATAGTTGGTTTTAGTAAGTGACCATGTCTAGACATTGGCTACTTTTAGCTGTCATCTATTTTTTGGATAAAGTATCTTAAGCACAAGTCTATGCTTATCAATGCATATGCATTTTCAGTTTCCGTTGAGCTAATTTTTTCCATGACGTAATTATATATTTTCACTTTATAGAAAAAATTTACATTTTAAGTTTTTCTTCTATACTTTTCATGTGCAAGTGAGCTTGCTCATATCAATTTCCCTGTGTAGATGTGCCAAATAACCCAGTAACTCTGAAGGTTAGGGTAGATATTTCCTATTTCTTAAATTCTAGCAATTAATGAGAGATACATATTTAATCAGGAAAACTTAATGCAGGAATGATGGGAAATCTGTGTTCATTATGTCTATTTATGCTAGTCGATATGTACAAATTCCTAGGTCAGCCAGTAATTTATCTAGGGTGACAGATTTCCAAGTAATAGTTGTCAGCCTGCTATAAATGTTGCAGGGCAGCTTGCTACTTAGGAGCAGGTTGGCCTGCTAGTGATATAAATACTGCTTGGCATTTATGGAGTGGTATGGATTGCAATTATGTGTCTAGTACAGTTTCCTTTTCATGCATACTACAGTTGCTACTAAATGAGCAATATGGCTGCCCTTTATTATTTTAAATGCTCTCTCTCTGTTTTTACACTGAATTTGTTATGTAGGGAAGATCTAACGAAACTTATAGGACAGACTATGCATATTCATTCCTAGTCAGCAATATCAAGTACGGTATATCTCTGTACTGAACAATATTTCATTTATGGAATATCCAACATAAGGACAAATAATTGATTCTTTTACTGTTAGCAGTGGAATAATTCTTATTCAACAAAATTTCCTAACTTAAAATGGCTGAAGATCAGTTTGCGGTCAAAGAACTGGAATCAGTGGAAGTGCCCTGGAAGGGTTTCTGATACCAACGTAAGGAATCAAAGTGGTTCTTAAATGGAAGATCAAAAATAAATAGGACAGCAATGAGAAATCCATATAGGATAAATATAATATGTATTGAACATATATATAAAATGAGAGATGATTACAGTAGCATTTGACATGGTGTATATGTATACATTGAATGGTCACATACTTGAATAAACATGCCTTTTACACATATGACCTTTTGTTATTTAATATTATTATTATTGTTATAGGTGCATTTATGTTTGTTACAATGTTCAGTGTGACTGTCAATAATTGTGTACTGGGTACCAATAAAGTTTTGTTCTTTTTAGAACAAGGGGTATATAGGTGCAATAAATTCCTGTTTGTGAAAGACCTTAGCAAACATTTTGCTCTAATGAAATGCACGACAGAATGTAGTTTGTGTTTGGGAAAATCCTCCTCTTTGAATTTCTTTTCAAGTTATGCTTGTCATTACATGGATGGAAATGCTCAAAGGAGTACATATTTGAGCATGGGAATCTGGCATGGTCACGACTTTTATTTTTGGATGTTAGCCACATAATCTTGTACTAATGGGTCAATTTATGATGTATGATGCTAGTTATGAGCACATCAAACTACTTAAGAAGTGAAGTTGTTCAGGTCAATATTTTTAATATAGACTTACGGAAGGCTGACATGAAGGTTACGAGTCTTGAAGGCAGTAACAACTTGTTAAGCTATTCTGTCTTAGAGTCAAACTATACTTGAACGCAACAAAAACTAGAATGTGGATTATGCAGATTCATTATTAGTCACAGTTTATAAGATTGAGCAATTCTGCTAGTTCAGCTCTTTACCGTTGAATTGGACAAGCGACTGAGAACAGTACTGATGGAGTAGTTCTACTGCAATATGTATTTTGCATATTCCTGTTAATTGTAGATTTAGTGATGTCATATAAATGTAAGATATAGCTGTTGCTCTGCTCTTTTGATGTTTTACAAAAAATATTATGGACTGGGAGAGGGTTCAGATTGTTTGCTTCTCTGCTTGTTGATGACATTATGGGTCTCCATTGAGTGTCATGATATTTGAAGTATTGATGTCAATTATACTGCCACAGTTGTGTATGTCTTAGCTTTGTTAAGATTAATTGAATTTCCCAACCATAAGCTGTTTGCTTTTATTCCATATAAACTTACAGTTCTTCTCACTGTTGATTATGTTTCAGGTATTGTACAAGCACAAGATTATTATCTTTGGTGGTTTCTATGATACCTTAAGAGAAGTGAGGTGTGTATTACTGATGTATTGTGCTTTCATTGTTCAAAACAGGATCAATGCAATGCCTTACGATGTTTAATTTCTCATGCTCTAATTTTATATAGGTTTTGGATTGTTACTATTTTCTTCTATTGTTGTAATTTGGATAAACTGCAAACACAGTTATTACCTTTTTCAGAAAACTCCCTCTCTCCTTGTGATGTTTAATTTCTCATGCAGTAATTTTATATTTTCAGGTCTATGTACACACACACACATACAAGGTGAGAGAGAGAGGTTTTGGATTGTTACTATTTTTTCTACCGCTGTAATTTGGAAAACCTTCAAATACAGCTCTTATTTTTTTCAGAAATCTCTCTCTCTCTCTCTCTCTCTCTCTCTCTCTCTCTCTATATATATATATATATATATATATATATATATATNTGTATTCGCGGAAAACCCTCTGAATACTTACCCATGATCCATGGATGGTAAGCGGGGTAAACCGTCGGCCCTGATTACGGGGCCTTGCCCTGATATATATATATATATATATATATATATATATATATATATATATATATATATATTCCGAGGAAATGTACTTGCGAAAAACCCTCCGAATACTTCCCCATGATCCATGGATGGTAAACGGGGTAAACCGTTGGCCTTGATTATGGGGCCTCGTCCTCGGGGAATCAAGAGAGTCGAACCTGTGACCAACAACAAGCAAGATAAACTCACGTCTGACTCTAGATCAATTGAGCTAACCCTTGGGGCTATATATATATATATATATATATTGTTGGCTCATTAGTTGATCAAGTTTCTAAAGTAGATCAAGTTGCTATTGCCGCTATCAAATCAATTTTTTTCCTTTTGGTTCCACTACTTAGTGAATTTGTTTTGTGAATTCTCTCTTAAAATGGGCCATCCTCCGCAAGGAAATATGGATGACAAGCCCAAGAACTATCTCAAGAGAAAGCCATACCAATGTCTCTCAAGCCATACCATGTCTCAAGGGCAAGCCTGACAAAGGAGGGGAACAACCAACACGATAAACTCCTCTTTGTTCTTTCAATTTCTAAGAACAACACGCCACAAAGTTATTTCAATTTCAAATCATTGGCAAATAATGTAAATGGCAATCTTTTGCCCAAGTATATCTATAAGTGCACAAACATTATAGATTATTTGGCATTCAAGAAAATCTAAAAGCTTTAAGGGTTCATGCAAAATCAAAGCACAATAGCTTAGATCAATTTAGGATAAAGGCTCCATAAAAGGGTCTAATAGAACTTGACCTAAACCTTAGGTTAATCTACGATTTCAAGGTTCAACAAGTCTTGGTCCGGTGAGTTTGCCTAATAAGATAAGTTCTTCGTTGCTTGAGGTGGTGGTTGACAGGTCTTGGTTCGGGGTTTGAAACCCACTGCACTAGAGGAAGAACCGACTTGGATTATATATATATATATAGATGGACATGAAGATTCTATGTTAGTTCCTTCAATTTTGTGGTTGTTGCACACATATGGAGGTTGTTGATGACTTGGCACTTAATCTATGGTGTATATTTTATGTTGGTCAACCTCTTACTTTAAGATACACCTCATCTACCTTGATCTATGGATAGTTGGAGCCACACATGCCACTTGGAGGGTTTGACTTGCACATCTATTGAGGTTGGTTACACCTTGGATCCTGTGTTTGATGATTTGGCACATTTCACTTGAGTGCTCCACTTCTTGCGGCATCTATTCACTTGAGGAGGTCATAGTGAACATGGTCCTATGCCATTTCTTGAGGGCACTTATAGATTTGGAGGTTTTTCACCTTGAGATTGTGATAATACATGCCACATCGTTATCTATCGACACATTTACTCATGGATTGAATTGTCCACATGATGATACTATTTTTGCACACATTTCGTGCTATTTCATGTCTACTTCACACATCAACACATTTCTAGATGGGCGCACATGTGAAGAAGCCTTCACTTGCTATATTTGAAGCCTAGACTTGGTCTATCTCTCAAACAAAGGAGGCACCCAACTACTTGGCTCTAGTTTCTTGGAATGTTGTTGTAACTTAGTCCATTTTTATTCATTGTTGACTTGTTTATTAGAGTTAGTTAGATGAGGATAATATTATATTTGTTTCCCAAAATATTTTATTGAAGGAATTTGTAGATCTCAACAAACTTCTTGCTACTTTTAGTAAGCAAGTTGTTGAGATAAATTATTTTATTGTTATTCCTTGGATAGAAAAGTGGATCTAGGAAAACAAATATTATTTTATTGTATGAGAGAGTTGAGCTAAAACATATCTAAGGGTTTTCTCTCTTCATTTGCAAAGGGGGATTCAATGAATAAAAGAGCTTGTGAGTAAGTTCCAAGCTTTTGGAGATTAACGCGTGTTTTATTTGTCTAAGTTATGATTTAATATATGTCAATTTCTATATGTGTGGCAAACTGGTTCTAGGCGCGCCATTGGAAATTACTTTTTGCAGGACTGTATATGACAGAGACAACACATGGCCATATAAAGGTATCACTGCCTTATTGGAAATGATTGAGGTTGTAGGTTCCTTTAGTACCTTCCAATTTCCTTTTGTGGTTCTTACCTTCAAGACTAATACAATAGACATTGAACATCTTTGATTCATTTCCTCAGAATAAATCTTTGGAAGGAACCACCCTAAATGTTTCCTTGATTAGTGGATCTAGATAGACCCTCTCCCCCACAAATTGTTGATCTAATAACCAAGTTGGGGTTGTGGTTGTGCATGTCACCTTGGCTCGCTACCTCCCCCTGATCCTCATTAGAACGCCCTTTGAGATTGCATGTATGACCCCATAGCCCAAGCAAGTAAAGGCATTGGTCTCCCTTTCATCCATCATCACCAAAATCATTAAAATCATTTTCCATCTCTTCCTTTTTGTTTATTGTTGCTAAGTTCTCTTTACTTCCACTCCATACTACAGGAAGTGAGCTTAGCAACCCATAGGGAAGCCCCCCTAGGCTAGGACCTGTCCCTTAGTCTAAAGTGAGAAAGGCAAGGCTAATGAGGTGATAGTGGGTAGCTTGCCTAAGTTGCCCTTGGGTTATCACACTTGTGGTTAGGACTTTTCCACCAAGTGAGAACCTGAGAGGTAACAGGTAACACTATTCCTTCTTATTTTATGTTATCCTTGGGATGTTGTTTATGGATGCATTATTTCTCTATGCTTGGTTAAATGCACATACATTTCATTCTAGGTAATCATAATCTTCATAAGTGTTGGAGTTCATCTACTTTTGTGATCTCTCTAGTTATATTTCTACAATTTGGGATAGGAAGGAAGGGGCCTCTATAGCTTGTACATGTAAGCTTTGATTACCATCTTTTTCTTAATAGGATAGTCTCCCATGGACCTTGATTTGACCCCATATACCCAATGCATAAGACACTAGTTTTCGATCCACTCATCCATCTTATATCTTAAAACATATCAAATTGTTTTGCTAGAACGTTCTCTGAATAATTTCACCTTGGACTTCATTGCATAAGTTCTAGTGATCTTATTCTAGGGAAGCCCCCTTGATTTGGAGGAGTGCTAGCCTAAAGTGTGAAGAGGGTTTGTGAGGTGACATTGGCATCCCTCATAGTTACTCCATGGTCTCCCTTGAGCTTTAGGAATTTATCTCAAGAAGTGAGGGTTTGAGAGGTAACACACAACAAGCAACCTAACTAAATGTTGAATTTTCACTATGCTGGGCTCAAGTATGAGGTTTATTTCATTTTAGCATTTACTTGAACCATAATCAAATGCAACTACACAATTTACAAGTGCTGCAATAACCAAGATCACAAGAAGATGTACCATGCACAAGAACACAAGAAATATCTCGGGAAACCCTTCTACTCAAGGGAAGAAAACCCAACAATCCTTTGCTATATTCTCAAGAGAAGATTCCCCAACCATAAAACTCTAATGCACACAAGAGGGTGCTCTACTACCTTGAAACTTGTGCCCGAGAGAGGTGCGCACTTCATCCCTTAAAGTGTACTTGCTGAAATTCCGAAATTACATGTGTGAGTGTGTTTCCTCAATGGGGAAATCACCTCTATTTATACTAGACCTAGACACAGTAAAAATTGTGTCTATTGGCACAACAGGTCCGACCTCAATAACTCAGAAAATAGTTAATTATAACAATAAACATTATCTTTCACATATGGTGGGGTCGACCTGTACTCTTTACATCACAATTAGGGTTACAGGTAAATCCTACACTTAGACAATATAGCAAGGGATCCACACATCCACTAGTGCTTAGCCACTAGGGACACGTTCAACTGTGCTCAGCCACAGGGACGTCATACTCAACAGAATCATCTGAAGTACCACATCGTCTCATCTCTCACACAGAGGAGAACGATACACCCATCACATGGACACACCCAACCACTAGGGGACGAGTCAACTCTCTAGGGGAGAATGATGTCCCAACCACTTGGGGGACGACTCAACTCTCACACAGAGGAGAATGATGCCCCATCACGGGGGTATGCCCAACACTGGGCTCCCTTTCAGGTCGACTCAACTCAGTCACAGAGGAGAACGTATCCTGGAGGAGGTCTCACGAAGCTGCAATCATCAACACTCCCTCTCAGCTAGGGAGGCATTCTCCACTAAGCCAAGTCTCTCACGAAAGTACTTGAACTTCGTTTTGGCAAGTGGTTTGGTGAAGATATCTTCAATCTGTTCATGTGTAAGAAGGTACTGCACGTGTACTGCTTTCCTCTGCACCATGTCTCTGATATAATGATATTTTATCTCAATGTGTTTCGATTTATCGTGAAACACAGGATTCTCAGAGAGCTTCACACAACTCTGGTTATCACAATGAATAATGGTAGAATCCATCTCATGATATGGAGGAAGCTTCTGATCAACTTTTGTTATTCTTGCTTGGTGTGCTATCCTTGGAGAGAGGTGCACTATCTTGTTTGGCTATCTAGCCTAGGGTTTGCTTCCGGAATGATTCTCTGTCAAGGTTAAGGTGCCCGGGGGTGGCTTCGGCCTATGGTTGGGTGACAATAGTGATATTGTCTATGGTTAAACGAGCACATCCATTTTATTCTAACAGGTTATGGGCCCACACCTCCTTCATTTAGTCTAACCACTGGAAGGGACCATAGCCATAAGGATACTAAGCTCGTTGAAGAACTGCCGCTAGGGTTTCTAGCAGAAGCAGTTACTAAAGCACTGCCGCTAGGGTTACTAATAGGTGCAGTTGCAGAAACCTTAACCCTCTCGTTAAAGAACCTTAAGTGAAGGGATCGACCTAATTTCTGGATAGACTAGTGCGCCCTAGCCTAGCGCATCTCCTGGTATTCTCAGTAAGCTAAGACGTCAAGTTTGAGTTTTTGGTCAAAACTAGGGTTGACCAAGTCAAAGAAGACACAAGTTACTCTATGAAGTCAGAAAACAAGTTAGAAGGGGCTTCTAACTTTAGAGCATGGAAGACAAGGATTGATCTCATCCTTGCCAAGAACAAAGTGTTGGATATCGTGAAAGGAAAGAGTGTGGAACCAAAGTTTGAAGAAGGAAAAGAGAAGGAACCACAAAACATTGCAGTTATGGAGAAGTTCAAAGACAATGACATCAATGCCATGAGTATCATAGTGGATTCTATAAAAGACCACTTGATACCCTACATCTCCCATCTTGATTCGTCTAAGAAGATGTACGATGCCCTAACAAACCTCTTCTCAGTTAGAAACATTGGACAAGTAATGAGTATGAAGAATGAGTTCCGTGACATGAAGATGAATAATGATGACAACATAACATCATACTTTGCGAGGATCTCTCAATTAAGAGATCAACTACAAGCTATTGAAGGAATTATCTCAGAGAAGGAACTGGTAAATATAGTACTCAATGGTCTTCCCAAGACATGGGATGCATTTGCTGCAAGCATGAACACAAGGAAGGAGTATCCTACATTTGAATAGCTTTGGACGTGCTGTGCACAAGAAGAATCAAGGATCAGTGCAAAAGAGAAACCCCAAAAGAAATACGATGATCAAGCCTTCACAACAAAGTTCAAGAAGTTCAGGAATAAAAGGAAGTTTGGCTCCAGGAAGAAACCAAATCAAGAGAAAGATATGTCAAGAATACAATGCTTCAATTGTCGAAATTATGGTCACTACAAGAATCATTGTCCCGAGTTAAAGAAAGGGAAGGAAACACAGGAAGCATCAGTTGCCGAAGAAAGGGAACCCTCAAAGAAAGCCATGCAAGACAAAACAAACTTCTTCTTCTAAGACAAGGTAACAATACTCTTCATAGTTCGTGTACATACCATGTTTTCCATACATATCTTGCATTTCTATTTCTTAGAAGATAAGATGTTCAAAGAGAAACTACACCTATGGAAGATCAACAAAATAAGGACTTGCTATTGCAATGACTACAAGTCAGGCAATACACATGAAATGATGAAGTACACCAACAACCCTTGGTGACAACTCATGTGGAAGCTATTACATAAGTAACAACTGCAAGATAAGCCGAAATCAGAATCAATCTTGAAGAAACCTAGAAGAAGTAAAGACAGAAAGAAGTCAGCAATCAAGAGGAAATTGGAAAAAGATTTGTGACACTTTGCAGAAGGCAATAAGGATGCAGACGAAAGAGTGGGCTCTCTTAGTTGGAGGGAGATGATTGCAGAATTCCAAAAGATGAGCATGCACTCATGCATGAAGCAAGGATTAGGAGGGAGCTAATCCTAAATAAT
>JASDQU010360965.1:0-10286 GCA_032191745.1 Picea mariana | reverse complement strand
AAATCAGGGAATAAATCAGTCATAATGGTGGTTGTGGATTGTCTTTCCAAGTATTCTCATTTCTATTCTCTTCAACACCCATTTACTGCATCCATGATGGATAAACTTTTCATGGACCAGGTCTTCAAGCTTCATGGCATGCCACACTCTATTATTTTTTATCGTGACCCAACTTTCATAAGCAATTTTTGGCAAGAACTGTTTAAGCTCCAGGGCACCCAATTGCATCTCAGCACAGCTTATCATCCCCAGACTAATGGTCAAATGGAAGTTGTCAACAAGTGTTTGGAAAGATATCTGAGGTGTTTTTCCTCTGAAAAACAACATCAGTGGGCTTAATGGCTATCCCTAGCCAAATGGTGGTACAACACTTCCTACGATACAACTACTCGCATGACTACTTTTGAAGAGGTATATGGACAGAAGCCACCTTCAGTTCTCTCATACTTACCGGGTACCTCAAAGGTCCAGGCGGTTGACCAAACACTTATAGTTAGAGAGGATATTCTTCATACCCTTAAAGAGAACTTGGTCATGGCACAAAATCACATGAAGCAACAAGAAAATCAAGGTCACTCTGAACGTCAATTTGCAGAAGGGGATCAGGTGTTTCTGTGACTGCAACCATACAATCAAACTTCCCTCAAGGCCGAGCATTGTCATAAGCTAGCACCCAAATTTTTTGGTCCTTATACAGTTCTCAAGCATGTGGGACAAGTCGCATATCAGTTAGCTTTGCCCAGTCAGTCGAAGCTACATCCAGTTTTTCATGTTTCATGCTTAAACAAGGTGATTGGAACTATGTTCCAAATTCAAACCAACCTTCCCAAGTTAGCTGAAGAAGGATCCATTTGGCTACAGACAGAAGCAGTTTTGGACCAGCGTGAGTGTCACCTGCATCAGAGAACCATCAAGGAAGTGCTAGTCCAGTGCAAAGATATGAATCCAACAGATGCCACTTGGGAACTAGCTACCATTCTGCAGCAGTTTCCACATATTAAGCCTTGAGGACAAGGTTTTTTTTAAGGGGGTGGACATGTTAAGGTCCTAACTCGCACATAAGTAGATCAATATATTCGGATGTAATAAAGGTCAATATTAATAAGGCCTTTCAATAAAATAGAATAAGGCGGATGTAAGAAGACCTAATAGAAGCTTCCGCTTCTAGAAGGATCTTCCTCTAGATGCTTCTCTTGATAGACATATTTAGTATAAATAAGGGTTGAGAGTATGAAAACCCTAGCTTGGATATTATTGTAATAGAGCGCTTCTCGATTGGAGGTTTCCCCCTCGAAGAGGCCTATGAACATTTCTTTCTGAATCAAAGTGATATTTCTATTGTTGTTCTTATATCATTTATGTGTTATTGTGGAGATTATGCTGGATATATTACTATTATTCTTCCATTGCTAGCATTTTATTTTTGTTCTGCATATTTATTATATCTGGTATCTTGCAAATTAACATACAAAGGTCAGATGGAAGAGAAGCAGTATTTGGAAGCTGAAATAGTAGCACAAAGAAATAAAGCAGAGAAAGCAAAGAATATTTTGAAAGATCATGTCAAATAAATATCTGAGGATTTAAACCATATTCAAGCATAATTTAGTCAACAATAAATAATACTTGAAGAAGAAATCATCTCCTTGAATATCCAACTTGAGGAAGAAAAGAGAACGAAAGAAGTCATGAAGATTCAAATGATGAATAAAGAAGAAGAGGTTGAGAAGCTTGAAGAATATGTTGTCACATTGAAAGTTAAAATTGTCAAGCTCAACAACAAAGTTGAAGAGAGAGAAACATTGACATTATCAGTAAAGAAAGTTGAAGAGAAGTAATATAGGTTGCCATAAAGGAAGAGTTATGCAGAAGTACTCAAAGGAAGGAATCATCGTCAGCAAGAATCAAAGAAGAATGAGTATAACAAAGATACATAATCAATAAGACATTCCACATTCAAGCAATAAATAATCTTCAATCATGATGAAGGAATCAACAAAAGAGAATATCATGATCAACCAAGGCATGAATTTAGAAGGACTCCACCGTAAATAAGATCATTCACTCCGAGTTATGAAAGTTTATTTTATGGTCATTGTTTTATTTTTACTAACTTTGGACATAAGGCTATAGATTGCAGAGCATATGAAAGATATGTTCAAAAAATAAATACCTATGTGGCTCCCCAAAACATTGAATGTTACAAATGTCAGAATTATGGTCACATAGCTCGGTATTGTAGAAGCATAATAGAGCCCTTAATGAAAGAAAACATCGATCTCAAATACACAAAGGTTTGGAGAAGAAAAGAAATAAAAGGAGAGCAAGTGAAAAAGAATAGGTCCCAGATATCACACGGTTTGCAGTAGTGCAAGAAAGAAAAGAAGAACAGGTGAATAAAGAAAATTCCCAAGAGATTGTTCTCTAAGGAATTGTAGTGAAAGATCATAATGCATCTAGAGGAAAAAAGGAAGAAGCCAGAGTTCATAAAGATGATGAGTCTACAGACAAAGAGGAATATTAAATTGTATTAGGGAGGATTTCTCCATTGTTCTGAGCTATCTGTCTTGGAGACTCCTAGTAAATATAAATATTAAACAAGGGGAGTCTATGCAATAGCTACTACAGATTGAAGAACTATCCTTCGAGTAGTTTGAAGTGTTTGCAAATACAGATTCCAAAGTATAAAATGTATTGTGATAGTTTGAGGAGAATATTTAAGAACACATTCCCATGTAGGTATCAGTTGGTAGTAACACAAGAAGAGATTCATGATAGTATATTGGATTCCATGCATATATTCAACCAAATATTTACATAGAGGATTCCAAGCATGTATTCATACAAGAATGTATTCAGTACATATTGTTGCAAACATGTATAGTTTGATTTTCATATTTAATAGACAGATTGAGAAACAAGGAATATGTAGTGATTAGTTGTAGAAGATTTGAAGAAGTCTTCAAAATGGTAAAGTGATAGACAGGTCAACAATTTATGTAGTTTAGTAGTAGAGTCATGGAAAGTTGTATAACATATGGATAGAGATGGATTTATGAGATATTTGAAATATATAAATAGATATATGACAGTGGATTTAAGAATATTAACAATTGTAATCAGTGGACAAGTGGAATCAATTCATCACAATAAGACAAGAAGTGAAAGGCATATCAAAACAAAGAAAGAGAAACCTTCAACATAATATATATCATCAGAGGGACATTGTTGAATAGTATGGTCATTAATGTGTAAATAGTGAACATGATAGGCCATGAAGATTTGAAGTCAAGAATTTTTGAATTATTTTATATAATTCAGAGAATTACATGATGAAGCACCAATAGAAACAAAGTAAGGAAAGAGAGGAAAGGAAGAGTATTTAGGAAGTCCCATATTGTACATCATGCAGTGATGTCAAGGGGAAAGAAATCATTAGATAAAGAGATCAAGAAATAAAGCATGCAGATATGGGGATATATAATGATAGGGGAAGTTATTCTTTTCTCATGATGTCAAAGGGAGAGAAAGATAAATATCATAAGAGAAAGTGTCAAGTGCATGAAGTCAGAGAATAATTGTTTAGAAAAAGGTATACTTTCAGGGGGAGTCAATCTTTGTTATTGATATCAAAAAAAGAAGAGGAAAATGGAAAGAGACACGATGAAAAAAACATGTGAAGAGAAAAAAAAATGCATGAATATAGAGGGAGCATCCCCAAGGAAAGATACCATTTTCCATTGATGTTAAAGGGGGAGATAAACATCAAGAGAAAAATTGATGAGAATCCATGGTCATAGGGGGAGCATGAGTATTGGAGAATGAGTTTTTCCATCAATGTTGGTGTTGCCATCATTGCCAAAGGGGAGGATTGTTGGACATTTGGTTGCCATTGATTTCAATCCTTGGGGAGTTCAATATACCTTGGAGTCATGATCGAGATTGATGGTGTATTAGTTGTCATTGATGTCAACAAGAGTGGTTGATTTTAGTATATGTGATGGGTGCATTTGATGAATTCTACACAAACCCCCGAGGTGTGGTCATGAGACCTAAAGTTGTTTAAGGAATAAGTACATGAAGGACATAGTAAATGCAGGTAATGCACTCTTATATGGATAATCCTCATCATGTCATTTCCAATGGTAGTTCATACACCAAATGGTTCCTCACAGTTAAGGACATATTCCCTCATGAAGTTGAAAAACCCAAAGAATGGTTAAGAAGATCCTATTTGGTTATGAATCTTTAATGAAAGGGTAAAGGGGTTGTAACAAGAAACACTTAAAGTAAAGGATAGGTTACCTTGAAAATGTATAAATACACCACAAGAAGTCTCTCATAGCCCCACACACAACTCTATTGATTATCTATCTTGTGAAGAAATTTTGATGTATTGGCGAATATGAGCTTGAATATAAGGTAGAAAGTCTCAAGTTCTGAAGGTTGAATGTGAAAGTCTCAAAGTTGTAGAAAGAGTGATAACCATAGTATCTAAGGTTATCCACGGGTTATATTCCAATAGGGCATGGATGTACGCGGACCATAGTGGTGCAAAAAGTGGATATCCATGAGTAGTAGAGGAGAAAGTCATGGATATGAGAAAAATATTGTGAAAGGTTGGAGCCTCAGAATCATGGGGTTGTAGCCTCCTTCTACTTGGAGCCATATAATTCATGGAGTTGTAGCTTCCTTTAGGTTGGAGCATGTAAATAGGCTGTTGTATTCTCCTTCCAATTCCAGATGGAGAATTGGGACGTTGGTTCTTCCAATGAATGTATTCTTGACAATATATAAGAAAGAATTTTGTGGTTTTCTCTCATTTTGGTTTCCATGTAAATTATGGTGTGTTGTGTATTTTATGTAATGTTGTTGATGTGATTTTGCTTATGACTATATTCTCATGATATATTGAATGGAATCATACATGATACATCAATGGTATAATGTTTATAAATTTGAAGTTTATATATTGTGGATAAAAGTAGTAAACGTTCTAATACCAATTCATCCCTCCATAAGTATTCCAATAAGTTATATAGACCAATAGATAGGCTCTATGAATATAACGAATTCCAAAGGCATTGATGATTTCTTCAATTTTAATTGTAGAGATTCTAGTTGAATTTCTTTTCTGTAATTGTTTTTTATCATAAATTATAAGAGTAATCTCCATTAATACTAATAATTTTGTAGTTATAGTTTGTTTTAAATGATTTCACTATGTGAATTTGATTGACATGTGAGGTGTTGTATAAAAATACATCTAAGGAAATGAGGCATCTATTTGTCTCATAGACCAACTATAATATGTGTATCGTGGAAGTAAGAATTCTAGATTATTTAGTGGATAGCTCATTTAAGTAGGAAACTCATCGAATTTATACAAGAATGTTTATGAGGGTTCTTGTTGACTCCATCAATTCATTTTTACATCGCCTAGATTAGGTTGATTCACCCAAACTTACTTTTCCAACCTTACTTTTCCAAACTTACTTAGTTGCTCAAAAATGCTCACTTGACGACTTCACCGAATCAAACCTTTAAAATTGTAGCTATAATAATCTATTGAAGAGAAAAAATAAGTTCCTTGGATAGAAAAATGTGTACCATGAGGCTATGAATTTCCTTGTTGAATTGTTTATTTTCCTCTCGGAGACACTTTACATTGTGAACGGTTCTCAATTTTTAATGGTCGAGAGAGGCTTTACATTGTGAACGATCGTAACTTGTTGATGGTCGAGATTCAATGGCATTTTAAAGAGATGGAGTGATAAGTATAGGTACAGTTGAATATTAACAAAGAATAGCATTAATGACACAACTCAGTTCATGCTAGAAGAGTGTGAACGAGAATTAATTATCACTTTACTAAGCATAGCTCTACTAATGCTACAGGATATAACTAAAGGGTTATGCTAGAATTATTAAATCTTGCTGGTCTTATGTGTGATAATATTTGATGGAAAATAAAAAAGAATTCAACCCACAATCACAGAGTTTTAAATACTCTATCGGATTCAATATTCAGGTTCCTTGTCTTTCCTCGGATCAACATGAATATGAACCCAAATTTTTTCTTTTTCCACAATGTTTAATTGTCCTCGGTCATATATAAATTTGTGCATAATTCCCACTTTGCAGATATACCTCTATTTGAAAGCATCAACTAATAAAGTTGACGAAATCTGTTGTAGACAATTCTACACAAAATTCAACAAATGATGAGGGTGTGTCACAGGTTACTCTGTATGTGAAATCATATAAAAATTATAATTTGTTGCAGATCTTGATAGAGTGTTCCACTCTACCAAAACATGAGTGTATATTATTTGGAAGACTAATAATGAGGAAATATTTTTTTAAGAATTTTTTTGAACTTTAAACTAATTGTGCACGGTCTTCCTACCATCACATAAAATCATTACTCTTCCATGATAGATTATACATATAGTTTAAAAATTAAAACATAGTGAATGAAACACATAGAGTTACAACACCACACATTTTTTTCTTTCTTTTTATCAATGAACGAGTAAATTTACACATGAAAACTCTTTTGTTCTTGGTTTTCTTGAACCTATGTGATACACACTTTTAGATATTCAATAACACACACTGGCTACCCTTTGCCTCTTACAAGGAATTCAATATATCTTAAGCTCCTGGATAACTGAAAAGCAAATGAATTCTGATTTATCTTAACAAATTCCTAAACTAGAGATCTCCTCCAAATATTTATCAACAAACTTAACACCTATGGAAAACAACTCGATATATAATCAAACAAACTGAACAAAATTCCTTCTATAAACATATCATAACTCTTACAAATATAATAAAATAAATTAGGGAACCAACTCCATTGGTAAATGTTTGTGACCCATGAGGTCAATATTAAGATTTATTTCCATCTACTCTTACATCATACTCTCGGGGAAGGAAAGAACTATTCATGAGGTCTTCAAGGTTTGCACCATATTTGGAAATTTAAGATGTTGTCACCCAAGTAGAATCCTCTACTAGTCGATCTTTCCATTTGACCAAGTATTAGAAATACTCCATGCCTTTGGTTTTCCTTAATAACTTCTTATCCAATACTGCCTCAATTTCCTTTTTCACTACTAGGGTTATTTTTTCTTTTCCATTCTAAAGTGTTATCTTCATTACTTATAGGTTCATTTGTTGAAACATCCTCTTTCTCCTTGAAGGGATACAAATATTCAACATTAAATATTGGATAAATTCCAACACCACTTCAAAGTTCTATTTCATATGCATTAGAAGAAGATTCCCTTCAAATTTTACGTGGTCTAATATTTTGAAGATTTAGTTTGTTATAAGTCATTATAGGAAACCTATATTTTCTAAAATACACCATGACCAAATCACCAACCTCAAAATTCATTGATCTTTTCTTTATGTATTCTCACTAATTATACTTGTGGTTGTATTCCTGTAATTTCAATATGAACTTTTCCTAGAATGCTAGCATACTTATTGCAAAATCCTCGCCATCGTCACTTTTGAATTATTGTTTTCTGGAATTCCTCAACTCATACTCTCCCCTAGGATGCATTCCATACAAAATATGGAATGGAATGATCCATGTTATTATATTTGCTGAGTCATTATATGCAAACTCATCTTGAGAAAGCATCAGATCCGATTTCTTAGGGTTCTCATTCACAAGGCTTCTCAAAATATTCGCCAGTCTTCTATTTACTACCTCTCTTTGTTCATCAGTCCATGGATGATAGGATGAGATAAAAATGAGATTAACACCAATCATTTTCCATAAGTTTATCCAAAAGTGTCCCACAAACCTAGTATTTCATTGAGAAAGTATACTTTCGGGTAAACCATGCAACCTTACAACCTCTTTAAAGAACAAATTTTCAACATTTGTGATATCACCAGTCTTGGTACAAACAACGAAATGAGGATTTCTTTAAAATATATTGACCAGAACATATATTTAATCATTAACTCTTTGTTTTCTTGGAAATACCAACACAAAATCCATACTCACTACATCCCATGGCCTGCTTGGAATGGGTAATGGTTGCTACAACCCTGTATTTTGACTTCTCCATTTAGCATGCTCACAAATTATGCACTTCTCCACAAAATTCTTCACTTGATTCTACATACCTAGCCAATAGCAAAAAAAAAAAAAAATTACCTCACAAAAGGTTTTATCTTGTCCAAAATTTCTTGACATCTTCCACTGTGTTTTTCTTTGATCAAATTTTCCCTCATTGAACACTTTGGTATGCACAATTTACTGTTCTTGAACAACAATCCTTCTTGTAACACCTAGTCAGACTATTAACTTATGTTGTTGGCAATTAAATTTTCACAAGATGCATATGCATCCTTGAAATCTACATCATCTCGATAAATTTATGTTAAATAATCAAAGCCTAAAGTGAGAACTTGAAATTCTTGCAAAATTAAATTAATTCTACTCAAAGCATCATCAACCTTATTAGTCTTGCAACTTATGTGTTTAATCACAAAGGTAAAATTCTGCAGAAATTTTGTTCGCTCAATTTTGGTTGACTACTTATAAATTCTAATGCATGATTGTCACTATACAAATCAAATTCCTTGGGAATGAGGTAATGCCTCCACTTCCTAACTTCTTGAAGAATTGCATAAAAATCCTTTTCATAAGAGGAATATTTATATTTTTCCTCATTTAATTTCTCACTAAATATGCAATTGGACTTTTCTCTTGACTCAAGACATCTCCTATTTTGGTCCCACTAGCATCAGTCACAACTTGAAAGAATTTATCAAATCTTGGCAAATTAACACAAGATTTGGGGTAATCCTTTTCTTCAATGGTTTAAAATTTCTATCAGTTTCTTGAGACCACTTAAATGGTTGTTTTCTTACTTAATATTATATAGAATAAGGTGCACATATCTGAGAAATTTATGATGAACGTTCTATAAAAACTTGCAAGTCCATGGAAACTTCGTACCTAAAATACATTTCTTTGGGTTGGCCAATTTACAATTTCTTGAACGTTTGTTGGGTCCATCTTCAATCCTTCTTTAGATACTAGAAACCCCAAATATATCAACTCCCTCTTCATAAAACTACATTTCTTCAAATTTATCAACAATGTTTCTTTTTGTAGGGTAGTCCAAACCATATTGAGATGCCTTAAATGTTCCTCTTTTGTCTGGCTATAGATCATAATGCGATATAGATAGACTATCATAAAATTTCCAATAAATTCCTTTAATATCTCATTCATTAACCTCATAAATGTACTAGGAGTATTTGTGAGCCCAAACTGCATCACCAAACATTCATATAGTCCACTATTAGCCTTGAAAGAAATTTTCCATTCATCCCCTTATCTAATTCTAATTTTATTGTGTCCACTCTTTAAATCAATATTTGAAAAATATTTTGAACCACTCAAACAATCCATTAAATACTATATGTGATGCAATGAAAATTTGTACCTTGTGGGGATTTTGTTGATTTCTGTTCAGTCAATGCACATGCACCATCCTCCATCGTTATTTGGGATGAGTATTGTTGGTACAAAACATGGAATCAAACTCTCCTTAACCAAACCTTTTCCTAACAGCTCATGTACCTTCCTTTTAATCTCTTCATTCTCTTCTAGGGTCATTTTGTAGGCTCCTTTATTAATAAAAATTGCTCCAGGGAATAAGTCAATATGATAGATAATACTCCTTATAGGGGGTCATGCATTTGGGAAATAATCAACTATAATATCAACAAATTCATCAAGCATAACTTTAACTTTTGTAGGTAAATCATCCAAGTTTGTATTAGTGAGTATTACTTTTGGTTGACTAATTAAGGACAAATGTACCTTCTCTCCCTTCTTTGTCATGCCCCATATTTTGACCTTAGGTAGTTAGAACATTGTTGTTTACTAATCTTGATAATTCAAAGTTTAGCATTTGTTTAGAGTCACTTAGACTTGTTAGACATTGAGATATGTATCTCTAGGCCTATTTGTATGTCACATGATATATGCTCATGAAAAAGATAGTTATTTGATTTGTTAAACATGAAAATTAAAAATTGGCAAGTTCAGTACATGTATACCAATTCACGTTATATTGTGAATGTATAATAGATGTGATGCATGATGTAAAGAGGAAAAACATTTCTTAATTGGACGTCCATGCAAAATGGATTCTTATATAAATTTGTGATGTATCTACATCAATATGTGTTATTGGTGAACTAACCTACAGGATGATGAGCTATGTGATAGCCAAATGACT
>JASDQU010360962.1:0-11777 GCA_032191745.1 Picea mariana | reverse complement strand
TCTTTGATTGGAACTATAGCACCAAGGGGATTTTATGGAGAAGTAACTGTGTAAAACACCATGTTGAGCCCAGAGCAGATTTTTGGGTCAACAGTGCCCCCTAGGATAAACGTTCCCCAACCTTGGTCGTTTCATACTTGGGCAATCCCCTTGGCGCGTTCACATGCCCAAGGCACCCACTTGCCCGACTAGTGCAATACTTGGTTATCAAAGCAACCCCAAGTTTTGTCTCCTTGAGGAATTAGAAAGGGTATTTGTGCCCATCTAGATGAATACCTTACATCCTCTCCCATCTCAAGTTGTTGTCATCCTCGATGACATCCACAAAATATGCAATCTACAAGTCTCTACCTGAACTCATGCCCCCCCTTAAAACTAAGTCTACTAGAAACCCCAAGTTTTGTGCCAATTGGAAACCCCAAAATTATTTCAAAGTGGAAACCCCAAGTCTCCCTGCGAAGTGGGAACCCCAAGTTTCCACAAACCAACCAAATAATTTGTACTGCACCCAACTCCGCATAATCCACTCCCTGAGTTAATACGATCATTCCACCCAACTCCAAGGATGAAAGTAACCCAACTCTATTACACTCTCTTGTTGTGATATTGTTGTCGTGTTTTTGTTTGGTTCTATTGTTGCTATCATTTCTACTACAACTAATTGTTTCCCACTTCACTTCAAAACTTTTCCTGAGTGTTGAAATTCTGTGATATTTTTGCTACACCCATATTTCAACCAACTCGGCCATGTCTCTGCACACTAAATTCCCCCATGCCTTGGAATGATTGGGTAGCTATTCCAAACTTCACGCCCAACTCATGAGAACGCACTTCCTCATGCCCAAACTTAGTCTTTTCTGTCACATCTTCGTCACTCTATCTAACTTCAAAGACTAAGTCAAGTGTCCATCCTTGCATCACTATTGTTGCCATCATCCGAACTTCATCAATGTCTAAGTGTTTCACTTCAAACCTACTAGTACGTTTGTACTATTGACTCCCTTGTCATGTTGTTGTTCTCGCCCAAGTCATGAACTAGTTGAATGGCCAGTCCAACTGTCACACTCCTTGAGACTGCACACCCTCATGCAAAAACAAGTCACTTCCTTTCACAATTTGGTCCATCCGCACAACTCTCAAACCAAGACAAGGTCACCCCTCACCTTGCTACACTATTAAGTCACCCCAAAACAAATTCTTCTGCGAAAACTTGAATATACTATCCACCTCATGGCAGAGTTATGCAAACTTTGCACAATGAAATGCACATCCATACTTCATTTACCTCACTACTTCATCACCCGGTCATGTTGATGTGTCTACCTCTCTATGCCTTGGAATGGTTAGGCTTCACCCTAAACCATCCTTCCCAAAGCAAGAGAAACAACCATGTCCAAGTAATCTCTTCATGTTACAATCTTCCCGTTCGCACAATCCTCAAAACAAAGACAAGTCCTCAACTCACCTCATTTTGTCAAGTCACCTCTCTGCAACTCAACACCTATAATGAGTGTGGCCAACATTCCTACACTCCTAAAATGAACCAACAAATTTTCCAAAGTGATCCAAGTATAATGAGTCACCTCAAAGGACTTCCATGCCTTAGGCACATTCAAACCAATACTTTTCCAACCTCAACCAACGACCCCATCCAGATCTCCGAGTCATCACATAATCATCTGCAAGTCACCAAGGTGCGCTCTGCCTCATCTAATGTCCCATACCAAGGGTGAGCGAACACTACCCATGTCACTTGGTCTACATTCTTCCCATTCAAGTTTTCTACCAACAATTCTTGGTTGACTTCTTTGCTGACTCTATCCATATCCTAGAACGGGAATACCTTGCACCTCCTGCAAGCATCCAAACTCTAGCACTATCATCGCAACGGTCAAGTCATTACATGACCCAACGAATCTAGCTAAGGCACCAAGCACCAGGGCACCTCATCCATCCTCTCAAACTTAGAACATACTGACTTTAGTGCCCACTTCACCACAACGACTTGTCAAATGCGCCTCATCAAAGCGTTCGATAGCTTCCTCAAGCCCCCTCCATAGCTACATTTAAATCTACCTAAGTCCACCATAGGAATCGTCCAAGTACATCGCCCACTCTCTTTGTACATTCATCCCATCAAGGCATCCCAAATGCTACATGACTTCTTTGAATCTGCACCACTTGAGTCACCCTTAAGTCTATCGGTTCTCACAGCGAAAACCTATTGCACTTGAACCACCGAGTCATCTGAATTCCATTTAAAGAACTCACCATAACATTTGGGGAATGCAAGAACTCGAAACCATCCATACATTTCCAATGACATCCTTCACTGCAACCATGTTCTAAGTATGTTTCCTTGGACCTCCACTTTCCCAAGCAACTGACTCTCCGCATAAAATCCCCTCAAGCACCATCTGCAACTTCACAAACTTGAAAAACCTTCATTGCGATACAAGGTTGAGTCCATCCGTCCACTTCAAAAATCCATCTAAGTCCCAAACTTCACATGCAACTGGCCGAACTCATCTCCAATGCCTTTCCATCTCCGCACCTTGACTGCTTCCGCTTCAAGGAACCATGCACCCACCACTCGATTGTCAAGTCATATTGCTGCTAACTGATTGTTGTAACTCTATGAAGATCTTGTCCGAAGATTATGGTCGTCCCACTTTTCCAACAACCCATCTCAACTCAACTGTTTTTCTTCGTGATGTACGAGTCTGCGAAGATGTCATGATGGAAATGTGCCCAACCAACTTCCTACGATAGAGCTTCTCTTAGTCACCTCAAGTCATTCACCCAAGTGCCTCAACTTGTTGCAACCCAGGACTGCTCCCCTTCACAATCACTTATGCAATCACCCTCTACACTCGCTTCTAGGATTATATTTGCGACAAGTCATGCGACAAATCTTGTGTTCATCTGCCCTACCCAAGTGCTTAGTTCACCCAATGAACTCTGTGCTTGGTCTCTCCAACGTGTGCACAACAGGTTCGGCACTGACTTCCATCACAAATCAAATGAATCGAGTTTGTACCCAAACTGTCTCTGCGATCAAGTCTGTGACAAGTTCTACGATGAGTTATGTGATCACCCACCCTGTCCAAGTGCTTCATTTCACTACAAACTATGCTCTCAACCTATACAAGGTGTGTGCCTAGACCAAGCTTTCCACTGCACCTTCAACTGAACCTCTATCGTAAATTTGATTCAAAATATGTGATGAACCAGTTCGTTCCATCGAACAATTCACCAATTCTATTATGAACGTTCCCATCAAACTGCCTTTGCAATCAACATGCTTCAAAGTTTGCTATGATATCATTTGTCGTTAAGATAGTGGTGAATATCTCACCAACCCTTCACCAAAATCTATAGCGAACAAGCTCGGATAGTATCTATCGCGTCCCCATAGTGTGCCTTAAGATCGTACACCTCTTGAGGACGTGCGACACTACAACATTTCTCACTTGGTTTCTTGGCAATAGCAAGGATACTTCGTCCGGACTACACCTCTTCACCTAGAGCCTACCCATACTTTGTTCTACGCTACTAGCATGTCACACTCCTACTCTAGTGCAACTCTTGTATACTTAGACAATTGTTAACATCCTAACACTTAGTCATATATAACCATACATCCATGAACATGAGAAACCAAGAGAACAACAATGGAATAAACAAAAGACATACACAGATATAGTGTGGATGACACAAACCATTCCTAACATCCAGCTAAGTCTTTGTTATTGCGAAACAATTATAATATGAGCACTACCGACTCGCTTCACCTCACCAAGACACTGATACAAAGATTCGTCACACTAATACTCTCTGTCACAATTGTCTCCACAACCTCTTGTGGTGCACCTTAGACATGCCATCAACCGCAGACTTGTTGTTTCTCCTTTTCCACAGAGTTCATAGATTTTAGCTCTATCTCACACATACATCCAATAGACCCGTGTTTCCAGACTTCTCCAAAATCATCCCAAAAGGAGGTCACCCCACTCTGTCCACCGAATCCACCTCAAGGCAGCACAAGTCCTCCCATGTGGAGCGACTTGGCTCCTTGATGGATCTTGCCCATCTTCGTCTAAGCCCGCCTCAGAACCATAGAGCTCCTCTTGCTCTTCTTGTCTTCAAATCTTCCTTCCTTGGTTGTGCGCCATTGTTCTCTTATAGGGACTCCAAAGGTCACCATCACGAACTGTCGCGTCCTTTGGGATTGTTACACCCCTTCTCATGTGTCCAAATGAATCGTCATGCCCCTTCACAGGCATGGTCGCCCAAACGAACCTATGCACTCATCAATCGTCGTGCCCCTTGATATTGACGCACCCCAACCTTGGTTGCTTCATACTTGAGAAAACCCTTTGGCGTGTTAGCATGCCCAAGACGTCCACTTACCTAACTCGTGCAATACTTAGGTGCTGGAGCAACCTCAAGTTTTGTCTCCTTGAAAACTTGGCGAGGATATTCTCACCCATCTAACCAAAAACCTTACAACATTGATTTTAAATCTCAATTGTTAATCTCCATCCCAGTAAATCATCTGTTAGCACTGAAAGTCACACTTTGATAGCTAAAGTGTAAGCTCAACACCCATCAGAATGTAAAAGATAATTTGGTTTTGAATAGGTGGATCAACAAGATGGATAAAGAAAGAGAGAGGGCTGCAAACTGTAGATCAATAGGCTACACCAATGGGCAATGGAGTCACAAACATCCTACTCATCGAAGGCACAAAAGATGCTCAATAGAAAACAAGATTATATGTTGATAGGTGGAAGAATGAAGAAGGAAAACATAAGATAAAATGTTCACTAAACAGAGATCCTCTCAATTTAATGAATCAACAAATACTTGAATATAAACAATGATTGATGGGCAAAATACAACAGATCCTCTGTTGCTTAGGGATCCATAAATCATTGACAACCTTTGATCCTCAAATCTGAAATATATTCAAATAAAAAGAAATATAAACAAAGAGTTACAATCTGAAATCACAGCTCTCATGAGTCTCCAATAGCAGTAATGCTTACAATCCTAAAATGCCCACAGACTTACAAATGAACACACACAAGAAAACTACCTGCTACATCTCTCTCTAGCCTCTCTTGGCTCATGAATCCTTCTTCTCCAAGAGATCTCTCCTTCCCTAAATAGAAAATAGCATCCAAATAACCTTAGGAGGTCGAATCCCATCTTCTCCATTGGATTCTAAGCCTTGGAGATAGGTGGCAACAATCAAAGAGACAAAAATCCAACAAACTGCTAATTTTCAGGAATTTGTTGGAAGTCATTAATAAATTGTTTCCACCTCATTGCATGAGGCCTTTGATGGAGATAAATCCTAGGTGGATGTGTCCCTTGACATCTCACTGATCCTTGAGAAGCCTTTCGAATCCTCCTTGAAAGGTGGCAACCTCCCAACAAGGCGAATATCAAAACCGTGACTGCTACAGGAAATTCGGTAGCGCCGCTGTGCAGATTCATTAGCGCCACTTCTATGTCTAATATCTCTCAAACCATAACACATTTTGAAAACCTGAGAGAGAGGTTTTTGTTATTTGGAATGTTATGAACAAAAACCTCCTTCATTTTTCAAAAATACCTTCTCAATTTTTCACAATCCAAGTTTTAAGTTAGTGACTCAAAACTGGTAAAATAACTCTGCACAATTCGTTTTCTGCCAGAATTTAGGAACTGTCCGTCTGTGTGTCTACGTGTGACTGGGTAGCGCAAATCCATGAGTGATTTTGATGCTTGAACTTGGAGATTGGACATAACCCAATATAATTTCAATTTTCCCCAAAATAAATAAAATATCCCATAACAATTGTATTCATTTTCCAAAATGAATAATGAAGAATTTATGCAACGTTGAGGGATAAACCAATCTTGTGCTAACATAGGCTCCATGGGGGATAGAGTCCTCCTTGTGAGGCTCTAATAACTCTTGTAGTTTTAGCGCCTTATCCTAGGGCTGCTCCCAACCTTTAACCTCTGCAATCTACTTTGATCTGTGAACTTCAACTGAAACCAAATGCAAATGAAAACTGAAACTGACAAAAATGATGAAAATGATGTTTTTTTAGCAAGCTTATTGCACACACCTAATTTAATTATTAGGAAAATGAAGCATTCAAGTTACATGAAACAATCAATGAAGCCATTTCATCATTTTTTCAACTGTTTGAAGCTTTGAAATGTGCTTCCTTAACCACCAGAGATAATTATTACTTGAAGGCGCGTCAAAGAAACATTTGACAATACACTTTTCATTGAAGAAATCAACGAGCCTAGGCCCACTTTCTGCTTGCAGACGGGCTGCAAATGGATCCTGAAAAACATCATCAATACTTGCCCCTGTGAGATTGCTTTGTGTAAAAAGGAAAAGTATTGCATTAGGTCCTTCCTCCACTGTTCTTGGTTGTTGTATGGCTTGCTGATTTTCTAATTCATCCTCAATGCATATGGCCTTGGTCCACTCCTGGTCATGAGGTGTATTAGGGAAAAGGCTTAGTGATGCTTGTCTTTCTTTAATTTCAACCTTTCTCATCTGATCACATGACATTTGATCTTGGCTGCTTAATGAAACTGAGCTTATGTCTTCAAGAGGAATAGGGGGTTGATAAGGCAGTTCATCACAATTAGAAGTGCTTGGGAAACTACATTCTTCTGTCTTATCTTCTGATTGTGAGGGATATTCATCATAGCTTGGCTTATGGTCCCAATTTCTCAGTTTTTCACCCTCTAAAATTAGATTATCGTCTTTTTCAGCAACAAAAATATGACATGAGGGTTGAAACAAGCTATTGTTGCTTTGATGTGAATGGTACTTCTCTGATATAAGGTCTTCAACAGACTGTTCATGGAAATCATCTTCATAATCATCATACAAAGGTGAATCAATGACCATTTGACTATTAATGGATGAGTGGATTAGTACAATAGCTGGAATAGATGGTTGTTCAGTGAAAACATCCTCATAGTCATCAGAACTTGGCAAATCATGGCACACTGGTTCAGTAACAATAGGAGGGATTACAACAACAACTAGTAAGCTATGAATTCGTTCATGACAAGCTACAACACTATTCTCATGATGAAATAAATCTGAACCTAAGATGACCTCTTGACTTAAAGAATCGAGAAAATGAGGAGAAAGGGAAATGATGGATTGTCCATATTGATCTTTCTCTTGGGGACCTAGATTTTGACATGAATGATGTATTTGTTCTTCAAATTTAGGAAAAACATTATGAAACTCATCATCTAAGTCCTGCTCTCTACAATCATCCCCTTCATCATCACTGCTAAAGGAATCACTTGTTGAATCCTGAATATATGATGCATACCACTCACAACAATTCTCAAAAAATCTTTCAACTGGATAAATTATCTTGCAATGAGAATAAAAAACATCATGAAAGTCCTTCAAAGAAGAAATACTAGAAGCAGGGAGTGTTCTATACCATTGCCTCGCATCGCCTTCCAATGAATACATGAACATTTTCATCAATATATCTTCATGATGGATGTCAAGTTGTTGCATCAAAGCATGAAATTCATGAACATGCTCAAAAGGGTTGTCATCCTCACCTTCATAAAATCTGGGCAGCAGATCTTGCCATTTATCAATTTGAGGCACAGGATGTGGATAACCATCTATGGCTGAGAAATTGAGTGGGGCAAACCTCCTAGCCAGGATAGCCTTCATAGCCATTTAATTTGTCTCATCCCTAGTGGAGTCACCAACAGATTCTGAACAATAGAGTCGCCATGGTGAATGTGCAATCTTGAAAGTGTCCAACTTTAGTCACCATCTAAAGCTAGAGTTGTGCAGTGTCGTTCTTCCTAGGGAGCTTTTCAATCAGCTCAAATCCGTCCCCGACAACGGTGCCAATTATGTTAGCACTGAAAGTCACACTTTGACTACTAAAGTGTAAGCTCAACATCCATCAGAATGTAAAAGATAATTTGGTTTTGAATAGGTGTATCAACAAGATGGATAAAGAAATAGAGAGGGTTGCAAACTGTAGATCAATAGGCTACATCAATGGGCAATGGAGTCACAAACATTCTACTCATCGAAGGCACAAAGACTGCTCAACATAAAACAAGATTATATGCTGATAGGTGGAAGACTGAAGAAGGAAAACATAAGATAGAATGTTCACTAAACAAAGATCCTCTCAATTTAATGAATCAACAAATACTTGAATATAAACAATGATTGATGGGCAAAATACAATAGATCCTTTGCTGCTTAGGGATCCGTAAATCATTGACAGCCTTTGATCCTCAAATCTGCAATATATTCAAATAAGAAGAAATATATACAAAAGAGTTACAATCTAAAATCACAGCTCTCATGAGTCTCCAATAGCAGTAATGCTTACAATCCTAAAATGCCCACAGGCTTACAAATGAACACACACAGGAAAATTCTCTGCTACATCTCTTTCTAGCCTCTCTTGGCTCATGAATCCTCCTTCTCCAAGAGATCTTTCATTCCTTAAATAGAAAATAGCATCCAAATAACCTTAGGAGGTCGAATCCCATCTCCTCCATTGGATTCTAAGCCTTGGAGATAGGTGGCAACAATCAAAGAGACAAAAATCCAACAAACTGCTAATTTTCAGGAATTTGTTAGAAGTCATTAATAAATTGTTTCCACCTCATTGCATGAGGCCTTTGATGGAGCTAAATCCTAGGTGCAGGTGTCCCTTGACATCTAACTGATCCTTGAGAAGCCTTTCGAATCCTCCTTGACAGGTGGCAACCTCCCAACAAGGCGAATATCAAAACCGTGACTGCTACAGGAATTTCGGTAGCATCGTTGTGCAGATTCAGTAGCGCCACTTCTATGTCTATTATCTCTCAAACCATAACACATTTTGAAAAACTGGGAGAGGTTTTTGTTATTTGGAATGTTATGAACAAAAACCGTTATTTGGAATGTTATGAACAAAAACCTCGTTCAGTTTTCAAAAATACCTTCTCAATTGTTCACAATTCAAGTTTTAAGTTAGTGATTCAAAATTGGTAAAATAACTATGCACAATTCGTTTTCTGCCAGAATTTAGGTAGCGCCCGGCTGTGTGTCTACGTGCGATTGGGTAGCACAAATCCATGAGTACTTTTGATGCTTGAACTTGAAGATTGGACATAACCCAATATAGTTTCAATTTTCCCCAAAATAAATAAAATATCCCATAACAATTGTATTTATTTGCAAAAATAAATAATAAAGAGTTTATGCAACACTGAAACATAAACCAATCTTGTGCTAACACCACCCACCATGTAGATATGAAAAATGAACAAATCTATAAAACCTTTTTCTTCTTACATTTTTGCAATATCACATTTGTGGATTTAGGGTATTTGAGAGATTTTAGCCCATCTACATGATCCAATTCTTTAACCCACTTATCGTCCCATCTTCGGTAAGTGGGCTTCTATACTTGGCCAAACTTTTATGAAGGGAAGCGTGGCACTTCAGCGAGATCATATGGACTTTCCCCTCTTCCCTCACATATGCCCACTCGTTACCTCTAACGTTTCACTCGATGACATCACTTGGTAACGTATGACTATATGACCCAACTCTAGTATTGGACCACCATGTGCCACATGTAAACTGAAGCAAGTACCCTTAAATTGGTAAAATCATTATGTAGAATTCCTACCCATAACTTGACAAATATTTTAGATGAAACTTTGAAAATGTTATTCACATGTTCTACGTGTCATATTTTGTATTCTTAGCTGTCCCTTCACATGTTCTACGCGTCATATTTTTTATTCGTATTTGTCACTTCAAATTTTCTGAAAACATACTCGAATCGAATCTGTTAGATCGTCTAGTATTCTCGTGATGTAATTGCACCAACAACTAACAGTGAATATGGTACAACCATAACAGTATTTGTCACGGATATAGGTGGTCAATTTACAGTCTTTAGCCCGTTTTGAATGCTTTATTTTAAATGTTTTATTTTTTATTTTTTTTTAGTAATTATTATTAGTGTAATTGTTGGTGAAATCACAATATTAGAATGTTTAAATGGCATGTTTTTAGCCAATATTGAATGCTTTATTTTAAATGTTTTATGTTTTTAATTTTTTAGTAATTATTACTAGTGTAATTGTTGGTGAAATCATAAAGTTAGAGTGTTTAAATGCATAAATTTATTCAATATTTGAAAATTCCTAAGACAACCAATATATATAATTTCAATCACTGAAATCTGCAATGTTAAAAAATTTGGTCAGACTTTGAACAAAACTGGTTGAAAAAATAAAAACTTAAAATATCTCTTATGAAAAAACATTCATGCTTTCTTGATGTGAATGTTAAGTATACATATTTACCTGGGCAGGTCAATATTTTGTGAAAAGCTTCATTAATTTTTTTTTATGGGAATGTTTAATACAGGTGTTGTTTAACTGTTAAACGTTTTGGTTCTTGTAGCAGGAATCCAACTACACAAATCTGCAGGAAATCACAATTTTCTGTTGTTAAATTGTATTTTTAAATTTAAAAAATTTCTACAAAATTAAACAAAAAAATCCAGAAAAAAGACCAAAACCCTGACCAAAACGTAGAACAATTAAACTATATTATTGTTAAGATTAAGTTATTATTTTTAATCAAATAAATAGTTATTTATGAATTGATTACTGCTTTAATTCTGAATTAATCAGTTATGTAATCTACTATTTACCTAAAAAATGAACGGAATCATAACAGGTAGAACTTGGAACAATCCAACAAGATCCAGTAATATATCCAGTAATATGTAAACCGTTGGATCCAAATTGTTTTCAAATCTGGCAAACCTACACCTACCACAGTGTTCAATGCAACTTAATATATAGTACCTAGTTACTTTTCCGACATATTCTTCGGCTGCTTGCTTTTAAATTTCCTGTCAGTCCAGTGATCCATTTTCTGAGCATTTTTGTTGGTTTAAAATGGGACAAAACTCTTAAGGTTAGATTCTGAAATGCATGAAACTTTGATCCATGTAAAACTCAGACTACCTCTGAAAATCTGACCAGATTCAGGACCTTTTTTTTGCCAAAAAACAAAACTCGGAAGAAAAATTTGTACGCAAATTAACCTATTCCTATTCAATACTGCTTAGCAAGCTAAATAGGTAACGCCATCCAACCATATTCATGAGCCGAAGCTCTTCGGCCGTTAGACCAGGAGATCACATTTTCAGAATTATTTTGGGCAGAGACTAGAGTTCATAGGTAGTACAAGCGTCAAATTCGTGGGCGAGTTCTACGAATTTTCAAAAGTAGCCTGCTTGTACTGCTTTATTAGATTTCAACACGTGGTCGTTTAAAAAGGACGTTTGCGCAACTACAGTACCTATTATTTCAATGACACGCGCCCGTACCTCGTCGCTGTTACCCGGCAGCCTCGGGCAGACGACACGGATGCGTGTCAACGCAGTACGCTGCCCAGGATTTCGCCCTACGGCTCTCTATGCTGTCTGACTGTCTCTTCTCTTCTATGCTTTGCTCTTAGTCAAACATCTTTGTTATTAATGCAAAGCATGCCTGTTTTGGTAGTGTTTCTGTTTTGGGTTTTCAGCAGCGATTTTAAACACGATTTCGCCTCCTGTAAAAGCGGAGCAAAAATTTTAGGATTGTTCAATTTTCCGTTCGAAGGCAAAATATGGATAAGCAGCCACCCACTTCTGCATATGGTCATGCTTTATCTTCTCTCCATAATCAGCTGCCCT
>JASDQU010360956.1:0-11808 GCA_032191745.1 Picea mariana | reverse complement strand
TGGCGCTGAATACACAAAGCAATTGAGAGATTTGGCTAATTTATAGTGAATGAAATTATGAGTACTGCCAGAATCAATTAGGACTATTACCTTTTTCTTTTTGATGTATTCTTCGATCTTGAGGGTTTAAGGAGTGCTAATTCCAGCCAATGCATTACATGATATCGTGGGAGTCAACTCTTCAGACGAAATTGCTTCTACGTTTTCATCTTGAGATGGTTCTTATTCTTGTTCTTCTTCCTCTTCACAATCTATGTAGAATAATTTCTTCTCACCACACTTATGTCCCTTACTGTACTTGCTGTCACAATTAAAGCATAAACCTTTTGCTTTTCTTTCCTCCAATTGTTGAGGTGTNNNNCTTGTAGGTTGAGGTGTTTTAGAAGAAGGAGCATTGTTCTCTCTATAGATGTTAGGATTGGTCCTTCTAGTAGCCATAGCCATATTTTTACTTTCAACATTTCTTGCCACCTTAAATGCATTCTCCAATGATTTGGGTTCCCAAAGGTGAACCTCATGTTGAATGTTATCCTTTAAATTTCCTATGAATACATTAATCAAGGACTCATCTGGAATATCGGTTACCTTTATTTTCAATCTTTGGAATTTCTCAATGTGCTCGGTAACTGAACCCTTTTGCTTGAGATTTATCAATTGGGTAAAGAAGGTATTTCTCCTTGTATCCTCATAGTGTGCTATCATTTCTTCCATGAAAATTGTCCAAGTGACGAGTGATTTACGAGAACAAAGCCATTGATACCATACAAATTGATTAGGTTTTAAATATAAAGAAGAAATTCATGCCTTTTGTGTATGTGTCACATTATGGAGATCAAATAATTGTTCCATCTGAAGTATCCATGTGATTGGGTCATTGCCATCAAACTACCTCATATCGATCTTAGGAACGTGGTTGGTATTCAAACCAAAGTTGGAGTTTCTCCATTCTTGATTCACCTTCCTTGTGTCTTCATCATGAATTTCATGGGATGCATTTTTACTTTCAGGTGTCTTCTCTGCTACGAAATTTTTCAATACTTCCATGATCTCCCCTTTTAAACCCTCCATCATCTCTTGTAGTTCATCTTTTGTTACTATCTTCTTTTGTAAATAATTTATGTCCCTACACATTTCTTCACCTTCATCAGGATTCCAATTAGGATTGTCTGGAGGCTTATTCGGTGTAGAAATTCCTTTTTTGGGTGGCATGTTGGCCAAGTATCACTTTTGAACCTTGATTTTGAGGTGGTTCTGCTAGACAATCTTTCTTCTGTTGTATCTCCCAAGTTTCGACCCTTCTGGGTATGAAACTTTCTTTTATGTAGTTCTCTAATATTTCTTCTCTGCAATTCCACAAGTCTGATCAAAATTGGATGTGCCAAGTGGAAATTATGGTAACCTCCCCACAACTTGCCGATTTTTGGCCTTTCCAGGAGATCTCACTTGTATAGTGTGCCCCACACGAAATAATTGATATAAAATTTTGAAACTCCTACTAGAAATACTACAGATTGTCAACGATCCAATGAAATCATTCCCACTCAATTTGGATACTCTAGGAATAAGTTATGATTGTTTTACCTGGAACACCTTCTTGAGACTAGTCAATAGGACTAGTCAGATACCCTATCTTACACAGGGTGTATCTACAAATTTAAGATGAACCAGAAGCTGAAATTTTCACCACAGATACCATACTAATTTATGTGAATATCCTCTTGATTTCAGGGTCTGAAATGTTAAAGAAATTTTTTTATAGCGAAAATTCTGAAATGACTCAGTTCAGAATGATTCCAGAACCCTATCTTGTACAAGCTGTATCTCTGAAAGTATAAGGCCCCATGAGCTGAAATTTGAACCCAACGTACCTTGATCTGTCTAATAAGTATCCTCCAAGACGTCCCTTTTGAAGCATTATAGAAAAAAAGTTATAGTGAAAATTCCAAGGTGTCAGATGTAGCAGTGAAACCCCAAGACCTTGAGCTCTGATACCATATGTTAAGAACCAAATATCAATATAGCATAGAAAAACCTCAGAAAAAGTACTCAACACATTGAAAAAGAAATAATCTCAGATAATAAGCCTCTTTGAGGGGCTACCTCCTTTTACCCCGATTAAATGTTCAAGTACAAGATGATTCAAAATGAAAATGTCTCCTTGGTATATATAGGAGACTAGGAGGTATAATTACCACTAATGGCCTAAAGCCGACATAAATAAAATAACATTACTAATATAATATGCCCCAATTAAGGGGTAATGAGCCAATATTAAGGCTTAACAGAGAGCCTTAAAGACAACAAAGCATGCTCATAGGGAGTCCCCTAGGTATGGGCCAGAAAAGATGAAGAAGAATGGGACTTAGATATATAATCATGGTGGGACTAAAAGGACTCCTAAGCCTATGGAGAAAACTCACAGCATGGACGCAAAAATGAAACAAAGGATCTACCTAGGGAATCCATGTAGAGGAAGGCTCTATGACCTAGTTACGAAACTTCTAAAGCAACATAGAAGGTTCCATATCACACTTCAGTGGGATCGATCCTATGGAAAAGAGAAAAAGTCAATAATATGCAAAATGCAAGGTGGTGAGAACCTAACCTATATGCAAATGTTGAAAAACAACTTTTACCATTGGATGATATGAGTGTAACCCATCTCATGAAAACACCAAACCAAAAGAACAAGTACATTAGAATGACTTAAATATTTATCAAAAAGAAACTCAAGTACCCACTGAGCTAAGAATAGGGAAAAAGAGTATGAAACTGGGGGAAAAAGGGCCAAACAATTCTATAAATAGAGGCAAACAACTCATTTTAACCATTGCAATTTGGAAAATAACCAAAAATTAAAAAAACCATGTTCTTCAAAACGTGAACTTGAGGAGCTACAGTGAATGAAAGATCTTCAAACCTGAACCAAGTACAAATGACCTCTCCTCTCCTTTTCATTCATTATTCATTACTTCATTTATTTTTTGGAGGGTGTGCACCCTAGTAAAAGGGTAAATACTATGTGTACGTGGTCTGTCCATGCCCAACATGTGTATGTACATGGGAAAAGTAACACTTATCCTGTGTACATATGCAATTGTCTTAAAGATAGCCCGCGTACACTTCTTTTATCTTTCAAAAAATTTGAAACAAGGGGATAACCTCACAAATGTTTTTTCAAGAGGATGTGTGTTCATTGGTGAGAAAGGGAACATGAAGAGTTAGATGTCTTGGTAGAGGAGGATCCAAGGGCCATTTCCATGCTTAAGCAATGTGGTATGTGGAAATTTTTTCAGTGTCCATTCATGAGGTCAAAAACCAGGCTAATGAACCACTTGATAGAGTACTAGCATCTAGATGCAGAGGCCTTCATGCTAGAGGGCCAATCACTGACTCTGACGACAAAGGATATTTAATTTTTGACCGACCTCTCTAGGAGGGGGAATCAGTCAACTTGAGGACCTTTCCTCCAAGACTGCATAACGTAGAGGACTACAATGGGATGTATTGCGAGGCTGGCACTAATAAAGTAGGATCTCAAGTTCCAATTCATAAGATCACTAGCCTCAATATTCAGATAGTAATATACATGATTGGGAAGATCACGGGATCTGCAGTACTTCATCAGGATTCATGTGCACAGATGCATTGTGTAGCTCAGTGTCTAGATGCCACTATTTTTAACTGAAGCACTACAATGCACACATACATGAAAAAAACAACTAGCCGACTATCAAAGAAAAATGAACAAGAACTTCGGGTTCGAGACCATGTTGTGCACTTTCGTTTTCGAGAGAGTGCCAAGCCTTAGCCCGAGTTAGACAATACAAGGCCGTATTTCCTCCTTTCCGGAATTATGTAGGTGATAAACTCTATTACCTTGACAAGGTTCGGGGTGAGTATAGGAGGCCTTTGACGACAAATGTTTTGACTGGTGGGCTCGTTAGATTCTTGTGATCGAGGACTAACCTTATGCACGGATCAGTTTCCTAAGGGATCCTGATATTCCCATGCCACCTAGAAAGGAGAAAAGAGAGATAGGTAAAAACATTTTGAAGTTATTTATTGTTAAAATTTATCCCTTTTATGGTAATGTCAAAATAATAACTCAATGATCTGTCAAATGCAGATGTTGGACCAATGTGACCGACTAACCTCACTCAGACCAGGCGTCATCCTCGAGAAAATTTCAAAACAATATTAGAAGGAGGACCAGCAGCTGCAAGAGGACCACCAAACGAAGAGGCTAAGAGAGTACTGCGATGAGTAGAGAGGAATGTGACAAATCTCACTCATGAAATGTCGATGGCAGAGATAGAGGATCTTCCCCTGACCATGCAACCAGATTTTGTAGGGATACCAAAGACTTGGGTTCAGTTGTTCTAGCGTCTTGCGAACACCGTATTTCATTATATTAGGGCCATCAGGCCTAGTCCATAGTTAGTACAGGACCACATATGTGTCGAGGTCACCTTTTGTAATTTATTATATAGTGAGGGATTGATCCCAGCGATGTATACCATCTCTATTTGAGGCTTTATGGCCCACTTTTATACTTATGACATCATTTTTTGACACATTATTATATATATACATCTTTTTCTTTATGGATAAAAATTTTGTACAAATGTATTTACATGTGCATGTATGTGTGTTCTTTTACTTTTATGTGTGAGAAATATGCCAATCTATTACTTGATTAGCCAATGTATCAATTAGTTGATTAGATCTCCTAGGAACATGAATACAAGTAATATAATCAAAATAACATTCTAAGAGATGTACCTTAAGGAATCGTCGGTTAAGGGTGGGATTGTAGACATGGTATACTCCATTTAACTGAGACACGACCAATTGAGCATCTAGATAAACATGTAGGTGATAAATACCATGTGACAAGGCATCACGTAGTAATTCTATTATGACGATGTGCTCGACAACATTATTGGTTGCTTCACCCAGACAAATACCTCTAGAAGACATCAACTGACCAAAAGGTGTAGATATCACCCAAGCTGCGAAAGCAATCCTCCGAGTGTGTACAATAGGAGTGTGAGGTCAAATTCGATCAACGTAATTCCCAAGAACGACCCTCAATATACAATCCCCACTATGCTTGGTCTGACTTTGGAGGGGTTATCTCTTCTACCTTTCCTCACATGACCTCATGTTTAGCCCCTGTGTTAGAGGGGGGTCCTGAATGACTCTTACGAAACTGGACTTTGACACTCCCTATCATGAACTCTTATGTTTGTTTAAGTGGCCTTGAAGAGTTTCCTCTCCACACCTATTTCAAGTCCCTAGAGCCTATACTACTTGGTGAACCCTACAAACAAAAGTATAACTAATTTTAAGTGTTAATCATTGATTTTAATTGGCTTGATTTACTCAAAAGGGTACGGATGTGCAACTTATGGTGTTTACAAGAGACGAAAGAGAAGACATAAAAAACTTTAGAGCATTTGTGCAAAAACAAACTAGGTTACACTATTGAAAAATGGGTTTTAAATCTTTGTAAATGCTAACTTTTCGAAGTAAAGTAGTCCAAGATCCTAAAATGCAAAAAGTTTCCTAGAATGTTCTTTTCATTTTACAATTTATATGAAAACTACTAAAATTTCAAGGAAATATCAAAGAAGTAACTTTGGAAATGGAATAATTTTCTTTTGTATTAAATAACCTATGCTACAACTAGCAAAAAAAATGCATAACTAAATGCAACAATTTTTTATTTTTTGAAATGCTTAGAAAAGAAAAAACACAAGTAAAGAGAAAAATAAACCTAAGACTAACACGGACCCTAAACCACTTCTTGAATGGAGAGATTCACTGGAATCCATGGGAGGATCCAATGCTTATAAGTTCACCCTAAACCTTTAAAGAAAACAAAATAAAATAAAGAAACAATAGGGGTTCTTTACAAAGTTCAAGATAAACCAATTCTTTAACCCAACCAAATACAATTAACAGAGACCCTGAAGAGTTCAAGAAGGCCTGAGAAGCACATAGATTCTTTCCAGGAAAGAAAAAGTCTTTTTTTTTAAAAGCTTCCAAAACAYAGAGAYGTGTGTTGAGCACAAGCATCCTGCGTATGTATGTGGGATGTATACTATGCAAACCACGTATGTATGTGGGCTATACAGAGGACAGAGCACGTACACCTATGAAAACTTTCAAAAAATAAAAAGGTTTGGATAGCTAACTAGGTAGGGAAGGTTGGTAGGAATCTGGAAGGTGACAAGAGACCCTAACTAACTCAGTAAACTTGGAAACTCAAAAAGAAACTGAAAAAACCAAATCAAACCAAAATCTTCCACTAAGACCCTAGAGAGAATCCTAGTGGAGTTTCCAATTCTACTATAGGGAAAATCCCCCTATACTGAGTCTAAGGTAAAGGTAGAGTGCTAACTCCCTTAAAATATTGTTCTACCCTTAAACTACCCCAAAACCATCTAAACAAAATGATGAGAGAGAAAGGAAACAGATTTAATGAGTGCACCTTTAGTCCTTGCGGTTGGTGTAGACCTCTTTCGCTTGTTGCCACCTCCTAGATCACAAATATCCTCTCAAATATGACTTGCAAAAGATTATGAATACAATGCAACAACATATGCAATCTCTATTGGTCACTTAAAAAGTTTATACATAGATATAAATGTGCAAATTAACAAAAGCACGTAAACATAGGGTTTTGGAACAAGGATAAACTCTTTTATTCAATTGTAAGACAAAAAAGATTACAACCTTTGTCGGCAACTGTTCCACGAACCAAGTCTGAGCTCCTCGATCATGGCTCCAAGTGCATCAATCCCATGTTAGCTTCTCACAACCAACATATCACCAAGGGAAGGAGGAAGGGTTGCATAAAGAGAAAAGATGGAGGGGGAGGCTGAGCCTAAAACTCAGAATGGGATGGAAATATTGGGCTAAGAAAGGGAAGGGATTTTGGCAGAGTTTTCTTATTCTCTTTCTTATGTTCATAAAAAACTCACCAATACTTATTTTATATGAGAAAAATATGGTTATTCAGTTTGGGGATGGGCTACAAGGGTAAAATAGTTAGGAAACACTGCATAACCGATAAACTTTGTCGAATTCTGTGCAATTATATATATATTTTTCAACTTTTGGAGGTAAACACGAAATATATTGCATGCGTCATGCATGTGTACATGGGATAGCTAGCATGCAACACACATGTGTACGCGGGATATTAGTTCAGCAGGGTGAGTACACTCTCCAAAGAATGATTTTTTAAAAGGAAGCCTCAATTGTATTTTGGCAAAGTATGCAAATGGGAGGGTCAATGTCTTGTATGCACATATACAGAATTTTGGACTATAACAGGTGGTTGTATGCATCCTTTTCAATCCTTAACCTTTCTTTGGGCCTGGTTATTAGTCAAAACTATAACTGAACCATCAAACATAATAAGAAAAAAAGTATCCTTTAGGGTTTTTAACAACACATAACCATATCCTTCAAAAAAATGGTGCAGTTTTCCAAAATGAGTTTCCTCTATCTTAATTGATTGTTGCCTATGCTAACAGGTCTAGGTTTTCCTTTGCCACTTTTTCTCTCAATTATTGAAAATATCTTTTCAATAGCTTATTCTTAGCTTTCAAAACCATATTTTGCTTGTAGACATTATTCACTTGATGGTGCAAGGGAAAGGATATTTTGACCATGTTTATGCTTTTATCAATAACTACCTCACAGCTATCCAAGTGCTCTTTTATTTCAATTTTCATTTCTCTATTCTCCTGCCTCAATTACACAATTTGAACGTGTGCATCCTTCAACAAATTTTTGAGTCTCTTGACTGTCTGATTGCTTGCATCTGGTGGAGATTGTGTTTCAATAATTTCTATAGGATCTTGGTGAACATGTGCTTTGGTTGCATGGCAAGGCCATAATTTCTCCACTTGTTTTACTGAGCTCCTATAAAACTAGCATCTTGATATGGCCAGAATTAAATATTCTACTTTCAACTAATTTATATTTAGCCTGCACCTTATCAGATGTTTTTCCAAAGATTTTTAAAAGATAAAAGGGAAAATTCAGGAGTTTCTTACCAATAAAATGCATGAGTAATTTGATATGGTATTAATACACGATGTTGAAACGTCCCTCATAGGTGAAGTATCTTTGAATTACTTTTATCATATTATCAAAATATTCTGTCACATGACTCCTTGGAACTCCTTTATATATATTATCATCCTAATAATCTAGTTTGAAATAGTCATGGGAAAATGAAAATTCCAAGGCCATCCCCCTTGAATCATCTCTCACCCTGACAAGGAATCTCTGTAGTTGCTGCAATTTTCTATTCTATTACCTAAAAATCAAGTGAGACAACTTTTATCTCGACACAATAAAAATTCAGTGCAAACTCCTTAGCTAACTCCATGTGCCCTTCTACACTTTCTCATAGAAAGTGATGCATCCTAATGTATGAAAACATTATCTGATAAAAGGATCTGAACTAACTAGCTGCATGTCATGAGGTTCAGATCTCAAAATTTCACCTCTGTAGATTTTCTTCTTATCATGTGAAGATTACATAACTGTCAGAGGGAAATAGTATGAGTCAGGAAAACTTGGATGGAAACCATAAATCCAAACTATACAAAAAAATTCAGGGAACTAGGGTTTACTGTTAAACAGGGTTTTAGCAACAAAACACAGTTTCGCAGCAAGTGGGAAATTGATATAGGATGATACTTTTAGAACATCATGACTATAATGGAATGGAAAGAAAGATCAATAATGAAGTCTAGGTGTGGTTGAAAGGTAAACCCTATGTGTTGATGTGGAATAACAAGGTTTTGACAATCAACGCAATTTTTTCGTAGTGAGGAGGGTTTTAGGCTACAAATGGGTTTTCTACTATGAATGAGACTCTAGAGCGGCTGAGATTTAAGATAGAAATATTAAAAATGATAGGAGGTTTTCAACAATCAAAAGGTAAATGGGAAGAAACATAACATTGAACATTAGAGGAGTTTTCACAACGATCTCTTAAAATGGCAACGAACACAGTTTCACAGCAATAAAAACTTGAACCTGTTTGATAGCTGCAAAACAATCCAAAGCTATATTTTTGAAACTCAATCATAATGAAGAGACACAAAAAACAAGACTTCACTAAATCTCACATTTGAAAATCATGATTACAAATCATTAGTGGATTCTGCAGTGATTTGACTTTTAATGGTTTGATGCTACGAACCATTAGGAACTTTAACAATGAATTTTGATTTGATTGGAGGCAGACTATGAAAGTACAACATGAGTTTGACAACCTTGATAATACTTTATCTATGACATGAATCACCCTTGGACTCTCCAAAATAATCATGAAATGACTCTTAATTGATCCCTTTTATATGATGACATCAAGACAATGTGAGGGATATGTGACTTGACCCTATAAACCAAACATAAAGCAAGTTCAATAACTTACTTATTTACCCAAATACAACTCAAAACCCAAAATAATGACTTAATGAGACTTAACCTAAATCTATAAGCAAATGACCTAAATGACTAAGAATTAACATGGTCTTAAAAAGACCAATGGTATTCTTACAACAAACCAAGCAAAAACATTTAAAAGAAGTAGATTTGACTCCAGTACATTTCATGTGCTAACATGTGTATTGGCTCATAATGCAAGAATGTGTCGCATGGTATATTAGAGGATATTTACTTTGTTGTACCAAAAAGCTCAACAACATGAATTAAGGTCTATACCATCCTTTACCTGTACCCACTTGACCTTGGGAAAACATTTTGTTTGTGCTAAGCGCAGTACTAAGACTCTAGGTTCAAGATTATCTTTCGACCAACAAAACCCACCAGCCACCGAACTTTTCAGCATCACCTTCCTGTGTAGATGAAGTCCCACATGAGGTATCTATTGGGACTACATGGACCAGGTTTCTGCAATGTTAAGGGGATTGGAGGTTATGTTCTTGCTCACTATAAATTAACTATTTATGTGCATGCTATTCTGCAGAGGTTCTTCTTCAGTTACTTATCCATTAGTAGATTCATATTACAATTCTATTTCCAATAATAGTATAAATTCATTATGATAACCATCCAAACTCTTGTGCCATAATCACATGTAAAGAAAACATACTCGAACATGCATTCAATAGATTTTGTAAGCACAACCACATAAAATACATAGATTTGGTATCATATTTTTAGCATTCATTCATCGATTCTTCTCTTCAATTGACTTTTACATTCACAAACTTTGGAACCCCACAAAATAAATTCTACAATAATGCTCAATAATAATCATATGGAAGAACACCTATTCTCCCAATTCGTTAAATATTTATATAGAAATCTAGGGATAAAAGCCCTAATCTGTTAATCCCAAAAATACCCCATTATAATGGATACTTTCCTTAGATAACTGGTTGTTCAGGTTGCTTTTCTTTCTGCATGTTGTTTTATGTTGTTCTTCTATTTCTGGAATGTCGAGTTGTTATCCTTATGTTAGCGTCGGAAGTCACTCCTGGATTGCTTGCAGGAGCAGAGCCCGACACCCATCAGTTTAATGTCACGATTTGTTTATAAAGGGATGATCAAATGGAGATAAAGACTCAAGGAGATATCATTCTAACTCAGGGACTGGGTCCTAGCATGTATGAGATGAAGGAGGTCTTGGTCTAACTTCAGCCAGTGGGTTGATTAAAAGATGAGCAGGTGGAAGACTTAGTAAGAAAGGTGAACAAACAAATTTAGGCAACAGGCTTCCAGCGGTTTGCAGAGGAAAGGCTCTGAACACAAGATCCTCTTGGTTCAGGGTCTCAAGAAACTGAAAGGGGACTTGACTGGATCCTCCAATTCCAAGTCACTCAGCGTTGAGAAAATCACAAGAACTGATTAGAAACAACATAACTTCTACAGTGATCCAACCTACATCATCCTATAACAGCTACAACTCCACTGGATCCTCCAATTCCGAGCTGTTCTAACACAGTGTAAACAGAGATGTGGTAGAAACTGACATTCATAAGGCAAGAAGTCTCAGAAGTCCATGCATAACCAGAATAACAGTGCTTTATTAGAACTTTACAACCGGGAGCTCTGCTCAACCATCGATCATTTACAAAATGGAAAAAATGCCTACATATAGCCAAAACAAAACAACAACAGCGGAAATGAGAAGATGCATTAAAAACTTTGTGTCTACATGTCTTCTGACAGTCTGCGCATGTAGAATCTGGATGATCGTGCACTTATGACAGACGCAATGGGACTCCTGACTGTCTTGCAGTGGTTTGACAGACACAATCTCTGTCAGGAAGGACTATTAGTCTGCTTGTACACTTGGTCCTTTCCTAGCCTTCTATTTATGGAAGAAGACGACGTTCAACCACCTTCACGGCAATAATAACTGCTTCCTTGGGATTGGGAACGACCTCGGTCAACTCTACCCTCTGGGACGTGGAAGACCCCTCGCGCTGCCACCTGAAACAGTTGGACAGTTTGATGGATAAGGCATGGAGGAACTAGCACGCTTGATGTGGAAGGGGAAAGGGAGGTGATGAGGTGGTAGAATATAAGAGGGTATAAGGATGGGTGCGGTAGCGAAAGGCTGTCATGGAAGGGAGCGGGACACATGGTAGGGGACGAGGAGGCTCGAAAGGTGAGTGGATGATGAGATGGGGGGAGGGACCATATGGACCAGAAGATGGAAGGTAGACAGATGGCGGAGGATGAGGAAGGGCTAAAGGGAGCGAGCCTCATCGCACGGCCAGGAGGAGAACAGATGGCAAGTGG
>JASDQU010360954.1:0-11778 GCA_032191745.1 Picea mariana | reverse complement strand
ACTGTGAGAGGGATAGAGAGAGTTAGAGAGTGATATGGAGAGAGAGAGAGAGAGAGAGAGAGAGAGAGATACAAATGAAGTAATTTAAATTACCCGCAATCAATATTACATGAGAGAATGTGTGAGAGTGTGATGGGGAGAGAGAGGAAGATAAAGAGAATATGTGATGTGAGAGGGAGAGAGAGGAAGACAAAGAGGGGGATAGAGAGAGATGAATACAAAGATGGGGGTAGAAAGAGAGAGAGTAAGACAAAGAGGGGGCCAAGGTAGAGAGAAAGTGTGCGGGAGTGTGGGATGGAGAGAGAAAGGTTGAGACTAGTGAGATGGAGAGACAGAAAGAGAATAAGAGAGGTTGAGAGTGTGATATATAAAAATGAAGTAAGTTAAATTACTCACAATTGATATATGAGATAATGTGTGATGTTAGAGGGAGAGAGAGGAAGACAGTGAAGGGGGTAGAGACAGATGAATACAAAGAAGGGAGTAGAGAGAGAGAGAGAGTAATACAAAGAGGGGGACGAGGTAGAGAGAGAGTGTGGGAGGGAGAAAGAGAGGTTAAGATTAGTGAGATGGAGAGAGAAAGAGAAGAAGAGAGGTTGAGAGTGTGATATATACAAATGAAGTAAGTTAAATTACTCACAATAGATATTATATGAGAGAATGTATGATGAGAGAGAGAGAGAGAGGAAGACACATNAGAGTGTGTGAGAGTGTGAGAGGGATATAGATAGGTTGATAAGGAGAGAGAGAGAGAGAGAGAGTGATACAAATGAAGTGAGTTAAATTATTCACAATCGATATTATGTGAGAAAATGTGTGAGTGTGAGAGTACTATGATAGTGTGAGAGTGTGAGAGTATTGTGATATTGTGAGAGTGTGAGAGTACTATGATAGTTTGAGAGTGTGTTAGAGTACTATGATAGGTCGAGATCAATGACATAGATATAGAGAGACGTAGCAGAAGATCAAAGGTTGTGAGAGATGGAGAGAGAGGGAGGGAGGGAGGGAGGAGTACAGATAGATGGAGGTATATGAAGGTGAAATGGAAGATCGAGGAATGTGCTAATTGTTCCATTAAAAAATGAAAAATATGTCTCAATTTGTTCTTTCCATCTCCTCTTCTATGCATAAGAACCAACTACCTCAACTTCATCCCTAGTAGACCCATCTATATCTATAAGTCCCTCTCCTATACCTAACCCAACTTAACCTTGACCCAATGATCCCCACACCTAATCCCAACTAAGATCCTTATGGTCATACCTCTTCCTAGGGTCCTGGACACAACCCCTACACCTTCAACCTAGTTCTCTAACCATTTTTGTATGCCTCAAAGAATGAATTTCAATTCTAAGCCCACAAGTCCCAATTGTTCACCACGGGGCATGCATAATATTAAATAGGACAAATCTTGAGAGAACAGGCATGAATGCAACCTCAATCATGAATGCATGAGTATATGTGTTAGAAAAATAATACAAATAAATATCTATGAATGTTTCATACCTGTATTATTCCCCTTATCCTCCTAACTTATGAAAAAAAATATGAATGGAATGAATCTCGTATACATAATTTAGGTGGCAGGGAAAACTGAGGCATGTGATAACAGTGTCATTAAAAATGAAATATACGACTCTTGTTGGATCTTTCCCTCCATCTAGTTCTCTCCCTCTCACCCTCCATGCATAGGAACCTATCTCCACTTTGGCCCTATACCCTTACATATAACTATAAAACACATATTAAATAAAAAAACGTAAATAAATTGCATTACAAACAAATAACAAAAACAAATAAAAATAAATAAAAAATATACATTTCAAACATAAAAACACTATGGCGCCAAACCCTGAGAAAATAAACCATCTCCCAAAACGGTTGATGACTACATTGTTTGACCCCACACGCCAGTGAGGAGAGTGCACAGAGGAGAAACCCACTGCAATTTGCATTGGATCGACCCCACCTGCCAATATGGATGTGGAGAGGAGAAACCCATTGACATTTGCACTGGATCAACAATTTCCAGTAACGAAAGTGCACAAAGGAGCATACAAGGACAAGGAGAGACCGAACCCACAATGTCATTGATATGTAGCCTCATTGTTGATATAGATAGATATTGTAGATCTTGTAGCTATTTGTTCATGTTTAAATGGTTCACATTGGTTATGTTTTAGTTCCATTCACTTCAAGTTTTCCCTATCATTCCGTCGTTAGTTTAGGTTCGATACCCTATATAATACATCACTTTTCCATATTGTTGTAGGAAAAATAGAGAGAAAATAGGGTTTGAAATGAATAATGTGCTGCGTCAATGCAATCCAAAGAATTTTTAAAAAAAGTTTAAAACAATTACCCCTGAAGAAAATTAGGTAAACACACATGGTAAACCTTGTTACAAGTGCAATAGTGTTACGAGGAAAAACTCTCTATGGATAGGGTAAACCACAATAGATGGAAATGACTGTAGAAATCAACTTTGTTCTCAAGTATGCTATGTAAACAAATATGCTAGCAAGACAAGATAAAAGGCCCACCTTGTCCAAACGTTCGATGAAGTCCACCATTGAGCACTTGACCCAAAGCTATATACCTACAACTAGTCCTCAACAACCAAGCAAAGAAAGAATATGGTGATAATAAACAATGTTAGCGCATTCAATAGCATAATCCATTAATAAACATGACAAATACGCCCATGGAATAATAATTCAAATATTTGCAAGATATCAATTGGATGGGAAAAGAGTATTTCTAATAATATATGATTAGCAGAAGTGAAAATGTTACAGACTTCCGTGTCGGCACAATTTGAAACCAAGAAACTAAGTTCCTTCCAGCTGGGCCTCCACCACTTCAATCCTCCACCAAAGGCAAGCTCATAGAAGAGAGACAATAAAGTCCTCAATCAATAAGGGAAGAGCTTGGGGGCTGAACACTGTGTCCAGACTTAAAGGACAAAGGGATGCAGACTCAATATGAAGTAAATAATTTCTCCAAAGTAACTTTGCTCTCAAATTTGAATTCTTTCTCTTCTTTTCCATAGCTCGGAATTGGACCATTTATAGCCTTCAAATGGAAATGAAGGGCTGAGTCGAAATGTTTCCAATATATGGAAGGACAAGGATCATAGATGTCCTATCGTGACATGGAAACCCGACACTAATTTTCATTTTTGGGAACAAATACCGATGTACATAGGTTGTGGTGGTGCAACCTGGGTATACGCATGTTGTATAGTATGCAAGGTGCATACATGTGGAAAAATATGTATTTTAGCTCTGGGATTTACAAACAGGGATGATAAGTCTGCACAGAGAAATGGAAAAAGGCATTTTGTGCAAGATTGCATAGGGTGAGGAAAATCCTTCTATAACAGATGCCCCATAATGTGTGAGGTCAGAAGAGTATCTACAATGGAAGAAATACATTATAAAAAACCCAGAAGTGGAGTGATGGGGAACCAACTGAAAGAACTAGTTTCTCATTACATTATACACTGACTTTGCATACATGCCTACCAATAGAATTACACTGCAGATCCATGTGAAAATATGCCAAACAAATGTTCGTGGCCATGAATAGGAAAATAAAAATGTGGTTACATGCTAAAGGTTGTCATAGTCACGAACAAATCCCAGTAGAACCAGTCTCAAAATAAATCTGAAGATATATGTTATATAATGGAGTACAATCTGATCTCCCATGATCACTGAAGTCATATGGGTATTGGTCCAATGAAAAGGAAGAAACAACTTAGGAAAGATGCGGCCACATACTGATGTCTTCAATTCTTCTACACAATCCGTCAAGGGTGCAAGTATACATCATGTGAATAAAGGAGTTGAGGTCGAACACAATGAGACATCGTTTGATTACTGGTCATTGAGGTATACCGTTAACAAATGCGAGACAACCTACCGATAATGAAAGTAGGTATCAAGGCACCGAGTACATTCTTACAAGTATGAATAAAGGATTCGATGTTGAACACCTGAAGAATCCATTGATCAGGAGACATTAATGTATTCTCAACTATTGATGGCGAGAGAACCTACCACCAATGAATGCAAGCCTCAAGGTACTCATAAGACTCTAGGTCTCGTTTCTAGAATAGATGAGCTGAAGTCGGTGGAAGGAGACCCGCTAAAAGGAGAGCATTAAGGCATCTGTCATAATTCAACATGAGGTATAAAGCAGGAGCTTCATGATTTGGAGGAAATCAGATGAAGAACATGTTCACGAAAAAATGACCCTGTGTGTCTTTCGCATGTGCCAAGTGCAAGCAATACATGAAAAAGACCCTATGAATAACATCCAATGAGGAAAATTGTTGACAAAGGTGAGGAAACCACCAAGAAGGCTAATGGCCTCCAAGACATTGCATGAATCCCAATGTGTGAATAAATTTCTTGCCGTTGAACACAAGGGAAATCACCTAGTCAATGACCAATGATGAAATGTCGACTGATGGGTTCAAGGTTACGTGCTAATGATGAAATTAGGGCCAGGGCACATGATAAGAATACAATATCATGTGACTTTGAGACAAACTGAGGGTATAGATGACATGCAAAGTCAAGAGTTCTAATAAATGGCTGACACAAGTTGATAGACCTCCTTTGAACAAGAGCATGAGACATATGGAAGACTTTGGCAGCATAGACTCAATGAAGAAACCGTGAGATGCAAGAGGCATCAATGAAATTATCTATAGGGACTGAAAGAATAACCAATCAGTAGAGAAGAATCTATAACAAGATCAACTTCCTAAGGCCATGATAATCCAAAAATTATGATGACAAATGGACTCAATAACTTTGTGCTTTGTTCAAAGGTGACATGATTGATGCCAATATAAGATAATAATCCGTTCCTTCCTGTCTTTTTTTGTTTTTTCATAGACAAATGAATGTTATGATACAGAGGAGGAAATGAGTGTCGCAAGTAAGGAAAATTAGTTCCAGTAGTGGAACATACCTATGCTCAATGCAAGGAGATGCATGCAGGAGATGGACACTTGGGGGAATGTTCCCTCCTAGGTATAGGGTGTCAAATTGCAAAGGATATAAATGAGGCTCTGCTCGGTTGAGGATGCAAAAATGTCGAGGAAAATAGTTTATAATGCAAAGAGAGAACTGGCTATAAGCTCAATACTGCAAGCAAGGGCATGAGATACAATCACAACTTAATGCCAAAAGATGTCCTTTTTCATGACATATAGTCTACTTGGTGTGAAAAAGGGATAAACTTGTGCCGAATAGACATCCTTTCAAATCCAATTTACGAGTGTGAAAGAAACAAGTTCACTCGGAAATATTTTCACTTTTTGAAAAGTGAGTCGAAAAAGAGCTTAACTAAGACTCACGACCTTTCAAGTCCAACTTAACGAGTGTGAAAGGGACAAATCACTCGAAAATATTTCATTTTTTTAGACGATTCAGAAAAGAGCTTAACTCAGACTCGCGACCTTTCAAGTCCAAATTAACGAGTGTGAAAGGGACAAATCACTTGGCAATCTTTTCATTTTTTTTTAGACGAGTTGAAAAAGAGCTTAACTCGGACTCGCTAAGAGGTTTCTAGGTGGGATGTCATGGGGGAGGCCAAGGCTCTCGTGATAGACTTCTGTGGAATGTCAATATCTTACAAATAGCCGACATAAGCTTGGGAAAACCCAAATCTCTCCAAGTCGAGGAGGATAAAGTGCTAGCGAAGGTTATCTTCTCTGTGACATAGTAGATAATGTCTCTTACTTGAAAGGACATAGGTGGAGGCATTGGATGCCCCACAAGACCATCCCAATCAAAGGGAACGTCTCCGGGACTTGGAGGGAGAGTACTCAGGGAGAGTAAAACTCTCTCTTTTTCAGAAGGAGTGTTATCAAGAATGTTAATGACATGGTATAGAAGGTATATAACTAGAATTAGAAAAGAGATATCGACTGAAAATTGCATCGGAGTGACCACTTCTTCAACCATTGGTTGAATAGGATGCGTGAGAATAAGGCCAAGAGATGTATCAATATCTAAAAGAGGAGTGGTGTCGGTTGAATATTGCATCGAAACGACCTCTGGTTGAATAGGATGCGAGACAACAAGGTCAAGATACGCATCACCCCCAAACATAGGAGAGGTGTTGATCAAAGATTGCATCGACACGACCAATGGTTGAAAGGGATGTGAGACAATAAAGTCAAAGGGTGCAACAACCTCTAAAGTAATAGGGGTCTCGGTTGAATATTGCATCAGCATGACTATTGTATCAACCAAAGAAGGAACATAGTGTGGGAAACCATAGACGAATCAGAACCTGAAAGGCCCTCAAGTGAGAACCATGCTTCCGGTATCCCAGTGGTAGCAGGACACAAATGAGTAAGGTGATTTACTTTGCAACTCCTGCAAAGGAATATGGACTTACATCTGATAGATCTAAGCTTCTCAATCATATGAATTCCCGCAGCATAACTTACAATGGTTGGTGACATTCTCCCAGCATGACTTGCAGAGGCTAGTAGCTGGTCTTCAACATGACTTGTAGAGGTTGTCGACCCATCTCCAACATGGATGGCAGAGGTCAATGATGGAGCTCCAATATGACTGGCAGTGACTGGACTAGCATTGATTTGTGGCATTTGATACCAAATTCCAGGGAAATATTGGCTTTGAAACATTACAGGCTAGGAAGGATCCTGGTTTACCCCATGTCCCTCTCCAAAAAGGTAGTATCCTCCACCTAATTGATCCAAAGAGTTGTGTACGGACATCATCATTGAAGTCTGTGAAGAGATAGAAGTATGATAAAGACTATTCAAGTGAGAATATATGTTGGCCCCTTGTGAAGGGTTCTATGAAGAGGGTAGCCCGAACCGTAAAACTGATTCTCCCCATATGAAATACCCAGGGATATATGTGGACCCACCATGGGAAAAGTGTTCGAAGGAGTAGGCATGGCAGATGAAGGATACATAGATGGGGTGTAATAAGTAGAATAAGCACCCATTTGAGTACTGGCTCTTGATAGAGCATAGCTAGGACTGGGTTCATAAAAGGGGAGGTTCCAACCTCCCATAGTGAGAGTTAGTTGAGGGACATGAATCATATCAAATGAAGATGTAGGCAGTGGGGCCATGGTGCCCCTGGATCCAATGCTAGGATTCATATAATTGGGCCAGGGAGAGGATGAGAAGGTTGAAAGCACATTCGACATATCAATAGGAAAATGACTAGAGACCCAAGGCTTGGACTGAGCATCATAGTTATGCATACCATTATGAAAAGTGGATGGATTTGTCCCCATGAAGTGAGTGAACATCATGGGGGGGTAGTAGTAAATGAGGGAGCCAAAGGAACTCCACTATCCATGATAATGAAAACTTAGTAAAAACTCCTAAGGCCAAATATTAATTAAAGAGCACACCAAAAATCAAATGGACAATATGCACACAAATGGGGTAAAGTGGTTGAAAGTGGCCTCCCTCCCTAAAGAAGGTATGTCTCACCCAAGAGGGGCCTGAGACTCCCTACTAAATATCGAAGATAACATAATCAATTATAAGGGCCCTCGTGGTCTTAACAACCAGTCGGTCATATCCCCCTGAAGAGGTAATCCTACATAAATGTTGTGTGTTGTTCGACCCTTATCTGACCCAAGGTACCTGCAGAATAATCCCTGCAAGTAACCTATGTGGCACCTAAGTCAAGAAACTAAGAAAACAATGTATTACCGATGCATAGGCGAGAAGTCGTAAGTCAGGTCCACCATATGGGCAGGATAGAAAAACCTGAAACCTTGAAAGTACTGCCTCTCACGGAGGTAAAAGGCATTGGCAAGATCCCCATATATGAATAGATCCCCAGAAATATCTCTAATGCTAAGAAGGTATCGAGAGGATATCCCTTCAACCAACCTCGCATGACCTTGTGACTAAATCCGGTGTGAGTGGAGCCTCCTGATATTACCAATTATAAAATGGATTTCTCCACTCCCTTTGTCAGACACATATGTTGATTTAATTTCCTTGGAGAAGTTTACTCACAAAATCCTATTCCAAGGCACTAAATCCTAAGTTAGTTTGTGCACCCTAGAAAATAAAATCACGACCAATCAATTTTAAATTATAGCATTAATTTTAGTGGTCGTGATTACTCAAAAAGGTATGGCATTGAGACTCATGATGTTATGACTCAGCAAGTAAATTAAATATGAGTATAATACAAAGTCCTAACTTCAATTTTCAATGAATGATATGCTTCTAATAATGAATGCAATTTTCAATTTCAACTTTGCAATTCTTAAGTAAAAATGCAATATTTCTTTGCATGCACTAAGCTGATGACAAAGACTCAAAAGATAAAAAATGCCAAGCAATGAAAAATGCCTAATATTTTTTTATTTTCAATATAAGAAAAATGAAAATGCATGGACTGAACAACAACTTGATATATAAAAATCTACTATGTATAGAAAGAGATAAATCGATCAAAATAACAAGGAGAAAACACACATCCCAATGTGAAAGGACAATCAAAATGAAAAGGTGATGAGAAAGATTTCGTCCAAAAATTCAACCCCAGACAGGTTTCCTGTCATCCCACGGGTACTTAACAGTCACTATAAAGACCCAAGAAGACTCAACAAACATCAAACCCCACCCAACAATCACCACACCCAACAAACAATAAAATAAGGCTAATGTACGCGACTGTTTAGGAAAACATAGTGTATGTACGCAGCTTGCAGAGGGACAGCTCGTGTATATATGCGAATGTCAAGCCAAAAATTGTGTATATGTTTTAAAAACAAAGCCAAGCAAGGGAGAAGGTTGTAACACTTAGACCGAGAGTGAACAGAGGCTATCAAGCAATGATACGATAAGAAACGCAATAGGAACAAGAGAAATCTAAGGAGAAAAGTACTCCAAACCCTAAGAAAGAAGATTCAATCCCCAGTATGGTCGTCAATTATGTTACGAGGAAAATCTCTCTATGGCTAGGGAAAAACACAACAGATAGAATTGACTATAGAAATCAAATCTATTCTAAAGTATGCTATGTAAACAAATATGCTAGCAAGACAAGATAAAAGGCCCACCTCATCCAAATGTTCGATGAAGTCCACCGTTGAGCACTTGACCCAAAGCTATATACCTGCAACTAGTCCTCAACAACCAAGAAAAGAAAGCATATTGTGATAATCAATGATGTTAGCACATTCAATAGCATAATCCATTAATAAACATGACAAATATGCCCATGGAATAATAATTCAAATATTTTCAAGATATCAATTGGACGGGAAAAGAGTATTTCTATTAATATATGATCAACAGAAGTGAAAATGTTACAAACTTTCATTTTGACATGATTCGAAACCAAGAAACTAAGTTCCTTCCAGCTAGGCCTCCACCACTTCAATGCTCCACCAAAGGCAAGCTCATAGAAGAGAGACAATAAAGTCCTCAATCAATAAGGGAAGAGCTTAGGGGATAAACACTATGTTCATAATTAAAGGACAAAGGGATGCAAACTCAATATGAAGTAAATAATTTCTCCAGAGTAACTTTGCTCTCAAAGTTGAATTCTTTCTCTTCTTTTCCATAGCTCGGAATTGGCCCATTTATAGCCTTCAAATGGAACTAAAGGGATGAGTCAAAATGTTTCCAGTATATGGAAGGCCAGGGATCATAGATCTCCTGTCGTGACATGGAAACCTAACACTAATTTTCATTTTTGGGCACAAATCCTGATATACGTGGGTTGTAGTGGTGCAACCTACATATACACATGTTGTATAGTAGGCAAGGTGCGTACATGTGGAAAACATGTATTTTTAGCTCTAGGATTTACAAACAGGGATGATAAGTCTGCATAGGGAAATGGAAAAATGCCTTCTATGCAAGATTGCATAGGGTGAGGCAAATCTTGCTATAACAAATAAACTCCAGTAAAAGTAGTCAAATTCTCCTTCGAAAAATAATTTCAGGGAATGTTCTCATTTCCTTATTTCAAATGTGTTCAAATCGTTTAAAATACAGATAGATGGAGAAAGGTAGTCAATATTTCCCCCCCTAAAATTAATCAAATGACCACTAAATCAAACCCAAGACAAATCTGACCATCCAAGAAAACGACTGTATCTGATGATCTCTTAGAGGACACATAAATGGATGTTTTCGACCTTTCACTATCTTTCCATGACCTTCACCAATCAATTCAGAGAACCCAGGATGACACTGAAAATGGTCGAAACTACTTGAACTTATGGGAATCGAACTTTTCCAGGTCAATTGTTCCACAAACCTATCACTTTCAAGAATTAGTTAATTGGTGTGTTGTCGATTCCCTGGTGGATAGGCAACACATAATTTTTGTCCATGATTCTAGGATAGTCTGTGAAATAACTAAACATTTAATTTCCCAAATGATCCAAATTCCATACCATGCTATATATGAAACCCTATATGATGATGAGCTTGACTCTAAGTACTAAGAAATATCACAGTTTGAAAGAGAGAATCTTTTGAGTAATCTACCAATTGGTCCACCTCATTTCAAATCCACCATCTTCCCTAAACTAACCAGGTAGTATATTGCCATGATTTGTCAGGTTTTAGTCTATGAACATGATACAGTATTCGATGATACCATTTTGGGGATGCTTTCTATCTTATTTCCACCAGATTCAATTACCGTCACAAAATTTAATTATTGTTAGTTCGCACAGGAAGTTATAAACTTCCAATTGTCAAATTTCCACATCACTAAGTCTTTTAGGTACCAAGCCTACTTGGTGCAACTCATATTATTCAATAATTCTTACTTTTTTGAGAGATTTGGGATCAAAACAAAGGACTATTCAGTTAAAACCAAGAAAATAATTGAGTGGACCGAGGAGGTGAGGAAACGAGACCAGAGTAAAGGTTTCAACCTTTATGTAAACACGTTTATGAGTGCATGCTACATTATGCTCCATGGCACTCAACCTCCTAGGATGTTTTGTGAGTTTAAAAATATACTATAACTGAGAAAAAGATACCGGATTAGGAGATTTGTACCTATATGAGAATCACACAATCATTAGAGTATATGGTTTTGAACAAGAGCCATACAAGTCACCAATTTTCGTAACTCCAAGAATATTATCTTTGGAATACATTAGACAAAGGCTCATTTCAGATCAATTTCATTTTTCCCAGCATAAGTAGGCCATCACTTTCAATATTTTTAAATAGGTTGTCCCTTTCTTGGTCAATCTTAGAAATGCTCTAGATATTACAGAAGAAATGCTACAATAGATGGATTTTGAAAAAGGAAGTAAATAGGTTTATGACTCACATGGTGTGATTGCAGCAAGAAGGTCCATGTACAAACATCTTCCAAATCCTATAGTGGAAGGAAATGATAACCTAGATTCATGGGAATATGTTAAGTAGATTCTAGAGTWAGAGGCCCAAAATCAAACTACCACTAGTCAATGGACCAATCCAATGTAATTCAAACTCCTCAGAAACAAGAAATACAACTTGGAAATAGGACATTTTCAGACATGCATTCTTAAATGGATATTGTTGATCATCTGAGTGAGAAAATAAGAAAAAATACTAAAGGTGATGAATAATTAGACTTAGAGGGGTTCTTATATGAATTTACAAGAGAAGGGAAGGGTATATTTCAAATCAGACAAGGATCAAGTGAAGCTAGTTCAACCTCAAAGGGGCATGCTATCACTATTGAGCATCTCATTTCAACTCTATTGTCAACACCAAAATTTTCA
>JASDQU010360946.1:1874-12151 GCA_032191745.1 Picea mariana | reverse complement strand
GCAACCACCTTGAGCTTGGTATGCAAGGATTGATAGACACCTGATGATATTTTGGGCTTCAACAAAAGTGTTTTCGATCCCAGCCTGTACTACAAGACTGTTAACGGCGAGTCCCTGATTTTGGTTCTCTACGTTGATGGTTTATTCCTCACTGATACAGAGAGCCTTATTATTGAATGCAAGCATGCATTGGCCTCTAAGTTTGAGATGAAGGACCTTGGTATGATGAACTACTTCTTGGGACTAGAGGTCTGGCAGCGAAATGATGAGATCTTACTAAGTCAGGGGAAGTACACAGTTGAGATATTGAAGAAGTTTGGGATGCTGAACTTGAAGCCCGTGGCTACACTAATGGTGATGAATCTGAAGAAACTAAGTGTGTCTTCTTTCACTTCTGACGAAATTTATACGACTCTGTAGAAACAACTGATTGGATAATTGATGTATCTGGTTAACACCAGACCAAATATTTGATATGCAATGAGTGCACTTAGCTAGTTTATAAGTCAGCCGAGAGAGACACACAGGATTTCTACGAAGCATGTGTTGAGATACTTGCAAGGCATAGTTGGACATGGTCTAAGATATACTTCTAGTATAGATATGATATGGTAGGAATATATTGAATCTGATTGGGTAGGGAGCACAGTGGACAAAAAGAGCACCTTCGGGTATTGCTTCACTTTGGGATCTTCCATGGTTTCCTAGTGTAGTAGTGTTGGTTATTGATATATATCTTGTTTGAGTTTGTATTGACTGACCTGGGATTCATGTCTATACAGGCTTCCAACAAATCCTCTAAAACTATCGGCCCTCTTGGTAAGCCAGAAGGCAACGCAATGCACAGGGTGCACTACGCCGTCTCACCCGAGATAGTCTTAATGGGTGGCTACAATACTCATGTGCTTGTAGCCTAGGATTGAGTAGGGAATCTGAGAACTGTATGCTGAAAGTGCTACTGTAACTTATTAATGCAATATGTTGTTATCACGATTTATGTAGGAAATATAATAACTCAGTCATTTAGCTTATCAACATCTACTGAAAGACAATAAATACATGCATTCAATCACATAACACAGATGTTATTGTGGTTCAACCCCCAGGCTACGTCCACAGAGATTTGGCTCTTATCTCTTTTATTATAGTCATTCTGTCACTACAGCGCCGTGCACTTTACAACTCTTCACAGTCGGGTTAAGATCTATTATGAGGTAGACTAGATCACACCAGGCTCCTCAGCCTGCGATCTAACCCTCAATATCTACCTTCCTTAGTCCTCTCTAGCACAATAACTTACAAAAGTAGGTCATACAAAAATATCACATAGCTTCAATCAACAACTAATAACTAGCCTCTCCCTCTATGAGACCTAGGTATCTATATTTATATGTTTCTAGCTCTTCGGCCATTACAATACATTGAAAAAACCCTAACCCTAACGTCGTTAGGTCTTCCATGCATACACGCATGTTGTTCTTCCTTCCAGTTTTCGCTTTCCTCGTGCATGCCTTCTTTCCCAAAATCGCCTTTCTTTCCACTTTGGCCTGCTTATAACAGGCCCCCAACACTGACCTGTGGCTCGTCCCAAGCCACCTAACCTTTGTGCGCTTCGTCGATCTCCCTGGTGATTGCCTGAAACTTCTCCTTGAGCTCCACTGCTTGTGTCTGGGCCTACACGGTCTTTTCCTTGAGTGTGTCTACTATTTGGACTGCAATTTTGTCATTGATCAATCCTGCAGACTCTGCCTGGGTCTATGCTATATGTGTCTTGGCTTCCTCTGCCTGTGAAATTATTTCTGCTACTCTCTCTTGAAGTGGTTCCATTTGATCTCGACGCTCCTTTTTATGTGTTTGCGCAGTGGTGAGTTGTGCTTGCAGTTTCTTCACATCCTACGCCCCTTTGATGCGATCCGTGATGGACATTGTCTTCTGCCTCTACTTGAGGTCCTAGATAGCTACGATTATCTTTTCTTCTTCCTTGTCCCACTGTTGGACTTGCTGATCCTCTTCTAGCTTCATCCAAAGCTGTGCTGCTTGGTTGAACAAGCCGGCTGCTGCGCTGACCTGTTGCTCTATCTCCCGTAGCTGCTCTGCTGCCTCCTGCTTCCTTTGCTCCCTTACTGCTGGTGGAGTGGTGGGTGTGAGCTTCTCGCGGATATTCTCAATCTCCTTATGATATTGATCGATTGCCTGTGCAATTTGATCAATCTTCTCTGCTACTGTGAGTATGTCCCTTTGTGCAGTTTTTGGAATCTTCTCATAAGTTCCTGCCACTTTTTGTTCCAGTCCGTTCACGCGCTCCCTCTCCTCTTGGGTCTCGAGCTGAGCCTGCTCACATATTAATTCTAGCACGTCCCACTTCTCCGTTGCTTGCTATGATTCGGCTAAGTCTGTGCGTGCACGAGACTCTACCTCTTGGGTAACACTAATCTGTAATTTGTGTAGAGCTTTGGATGGTATCCACGACAATACCAATTGGAGTTGAGCTAAGTCCTTTAGGGGTTTCTTCCCCACGATCTTGTCCATTTGCATCATGCTGGGTGTAATGTGGAATGTTGCACTTGGCTGCAGTATTGTGTGAACTGTATCTCACTCCCTTGCTTCAGGTTCTTCTCCTGTTTGTAATGTTGACGACCCTGCTCCTATGCTATTGCCCGTTGCCTGTGCTTCCCCTATCTGCTTGAGGAATTGTCGCATGTCTACCAACTCCTCTTGAATTATGTTCCTATGGCACACAACATTCTCAAAGTCTTCATATGTACGATCCTAAACCATTTGGGATATCATCTCTACATCGTTCTCCGTGATCATGTAATCTGGAGGTGTTCTCTGTGCCTTCATCTTCTTGTGCACACCCCCCGTCTAAGTAGCTGGTCTCCTATTCAGGCCTAGTTCTTGTGAATTGGGACTTGGTGTAGTCCCCTGTGCTTCCTCGGCTTGTTTCTATTGTTCTTGGGTCGACTGCGTACTATTCTTCTTCCCCTTTTGGGTCCCTATTTTAGTTGTCCCTTCGTTTGTCTGCTTTGCTTTGGTCTGGCCCATCCTTTGTTTCTTGGGCACTGGGACTTCCTGAGTCTGTGTTTTTGCCTAGCCTGTCTCCTCTTCTGCTGTCTTTATAGGTATCTCTTGGGTGAGGACTAGAATCTTCCATTCATCCTCCCAATCCCGGATAACCATGTCGATGTCACCCTCCCTGATGCAATAGCGCAATTGTAGCCACTTCTTATTGGGGTCCTTCTGTGCCTATACCCACATTGCATGTCGATTGGCCTTGAAGTTGGCGATGTCCCAATAGTGTGCAACAACCTGTGGTGTTATTCTCAAAAGGTTGGATATGACCTCCTGTAGGTCATGAAGGTATCCTTCGAATACAGTTGCGTTCATCTTCCTGTGCTTGGCATCTGACACATTGCCAAGTGATAAATACCTCGCTCCACAATTCGGCTTGGGTCTGGTGGCGAAGAATGTGTAATTTGGTTCCTTCCATCCCATGATAGCTATCAACATGAGCAACCATGAGTAATGAAATTCAGTTCCTAGATCCTGTGCATCCTTGCAGTCATCCAAGAACAAATTCAAAAGATAAGGTGCCTAGCTAACTGTGGTGCCCTCGGAACATTGTGCTGCAACTACGACGACCCCAGCTGGGACTTCCACCTTGCGACATTTTCTTAGCAGCTTGCAGGCCAAGAGTTTTGTGGCCATTTGTGTTGTGGCATCATTAATCCTTTTGATGATGATTCCTCACGTCCCCCTGTCTGTGCCGTATTTCTTTTTCATCTCTTCCGCGAGTGCTTTCTCCTTTGTTTTATCGTCGATAAATTTCCTGGGATGGAAGCCCTATGATGTGCGCAATGAGCTCCACGTCTATCAAGATGAGCTTGTCCAACCATATATCCACGCCATGTGTGACTTCCATCAGTTGTTTGATGCAACTGTTTGCGTATTGTCCTCTGCCAAAGTGTGGTAGATCTAGTAGACCTAAAATCCCCGTTTTCTCCAATCCCGTTGCCCACTTGAGTGGTTGATCAATTAGTTCCCCAACTGCATTCACGCCCACAGTCTGTAAGTATACTTTCTTTGCGAACTTCGGGAACTTGTCCGTGTCTGTTACATCGTGGTCCGAGTATTTTAGTTTCTTGACATGACCCAACAAGTCCAATTTCACCCATACCCCATCTGGTATACATGAAAAAACAAGGGCTACGACAGATTGCTTGGGAGGTGACCTAGGTACCTGCTGCTTGTCTTTCTTCGGTAGTGGTTGGCTAAGGTTCCAACCTCCATCGATCGTACTTCAAAAAACCATTCTAGCTAGCCCATGACATCTTCCACTGTTCCTTCTGGTGGGTGGTCTGACACAGTTATTTGAGATTCGTCTGGCTCGACTGCTGCTGCCATATTTGTAGCCATCTCATTGACTCTTGGAGCTCCTTCAGGGTTCTCTGGTTGCGCATCCTTCAAGATTCCTGTGCCCTGGTTCTATTGCTCATGTGCTTCTGCTGGCATATCCACATTCATGCCCTCAGGTGCTGGCTGTTGAATTTCTTCTACCACGGTTGTGGGGTTTATCGGTGTCGTATCTGGTGATGGGATTTCCTCGATATTGACGATCTCTGGTGGTTGTTGTTCACCTTCCTTCGATTGTACCTGTGACCTGGTTCTAACTCTGGAGTTTCAGGTAGTTTGGGTCGACTTTGCTTGTTTTGGTGGTGCCATAGTGGTGATTTTTGATCACTCACTGTGCTCCGTATCTTCTGCAACCTATGTGAACTTTGCTCTATGCTCTGTATGTGCTCTCGCTCTCTATTTCTTCTCTAGTCTCGCAATAAACTATTTTCTCCCGCGTCTGTGCTTTGTATGGGCATCATATGAAACTTGTCGAAGACACTACCTTTATTATGGATTCAATGAACCTCCGGTTCCTTCATACTTTCCATTATTCTCCTTTGTCATCTCCAGTTGGTGCGATTAATGCGGCGTCCCATCGATCCTTTCTGGCATTCAATTCCTCATAACTTCGTCGTTTCGTACTGCTTTCATCGTCTTTTTGTTTCCTGCTTGTTTCCATTTTGACTTGGACGTTAGCCTTATCCTCGCCGAGTTTGTGTTCCTAAGTGTGCATGCTCCTTCTTCTTTTGGTGCACTATGCCTTTGTTGGTACTATTTTTTTTTGTTTTTTACTTCACGGTGACTTTTAAGTTGTGGGTGGTTGACTGTCCTTGTATGGCTTGAGTTGACTCCCGTTGATCATCCCTTTGAGTTCTGTGCCTGCTAAGTCCTTCAATTGTACAAATCCTCCATCTGTAACAGTTTTTACTTTGTACGGTCCTAACCAGTGCATTCTAAGATTTCCTGGGTGCTGAATGGATTTGTTGTCATACATCAACACTAAATCTCCTTCCTTGAAAGTTTTCTTCTTGATGTGTCTGTCATGCCAAGCTTTGTCCCTTTTTTTCTGAACTTGTTGGTGGAACCCTGCTAGGATCATATCTTTCTCCATGGTCATCAACTGATTTAGTCTCTCTTGTACTGTGCCTTGTTCCGTCATGTGTGTAATTGCTGCTACACACAAGTTGGGTACCAGAAATTCTAATGGCACCACTACTTCTTGGCCATATACTAGTTTAAATGGCATGTGCCCTGTCAACTTCTGGCATGTGGTCCTGTAGGTCCACAATACTGCTGGTATTTTAAGGTCCTAATCGTTCCTATTGACATTGCAGATCTTTGTCAGTGCATTCTCAAGGATTTTGTTAAATGCTTCTACTGTTCCATTTGCCTGTGGGTGGTAGGGTGTGCTCTTCTGATGATGGAATTCAAACTCTTCAGTCATAATGTTGATAGTGTTGTTAATGAAGTGCGTGCCTTGGTCACTCATCAAAACTCTTGGGCACCCAAATCAAGTGATTACTTTTTCAAATAGAAAGTGTGTTTTTGTTTCTGCGCTGCAATCCTTCACTGGTGTTGTTTTCGCCCATCTTGTTAGGTATTATGTCACGATGATAATGTACCCTTCTCCTATTATTTTTGCAGGTGGGTTGATTGGACCCACAAAGTCTATTTCCCATTTATCGAATGCCTACAATGTTACCTGTGGTCATAATGGCATCTCGTCCCTTCTATTGGGTTTACCAACCCGTTGATAGACGTCGCATCTTTGGAAGTACTCCTTCGAGTCTCTGTGAATGTTTGGCCACCATAGTCCTGCGTGCAATACCTTTTCTACGATATCTTTTCTTGCGTAATGTCCTCCTGCTATTCCCTCATGGGCTTCTGTTAAAACTCTTGGTCTTTCATGTTCTAATACATATCTTCGCAGGATGCTATTTGCACCCATTTTGTATAAGTGTCCTGCTATCAGTTGATAGTTTGCAGCTTGGACTACTAGGTTTTTCTTCTGCGCGATGTTGTATTCCCGCGGCACAATACCTGTGCTCAAGTACTGAATGATATCTACAAAGTATTCATCAATGATCTAGACTGAAAATAACTGTGCGTCCAGGAATTTGTCTTCTAAATTCGTAGGTTCTTCCCCATTTGTGACTCTTGATAGGTGGTCAGGTCCTTCATTCAATTTTCCTGTCTTGACTATTACTTCAAAGTCAAATTCTTGAAATAGTAGTAACCATCGACATAGTCTCCCCCCCAACACTAGCTTGTTGAATAGGTATTTAAGGGCTAAGTGATCTGTTAACATCTTAAAGTGTTTTCCCAATAAGTAATGTTTGAACTTCTGTAGTGTGTAGACCATAGCTAGGCCTTCTCTCTCTGTGATGTTATAGTTTTGTTATGATTCTGACAATTTTCTACTCGCGAATGCTATGGGGTGGTCTAAATCCCCCGCTCCTGGCTGCGTCAAGATAGCTCCAAGTGCTATGGCTGATGCATCTACATGGACGTGGAATGTCTTCTCCCAGTTTGGAAATACTATTATTGGCATGGTGACCATATTTTCTTTCAGTGTATCCAGATCGTGTTGACAATCGTGGTTCCACTGAAACTTTGTATCTTTTCTTAACAAATTTTCCATTGGCGCGATAATCTGCGTGTATCCTTTGATAAAATTTCTGTAGTATCTTGTGTGTCCCAATGTCTCTCTTAGCTGATGGACTGTTTTTGGTGGTGGCAAGTTAACAATTACTGCAATCTTTCTAGGATCTACTAGTAAACCTTGTTTGCATACTATATGGCCCAATAGTACCCCAAATGGTGTTCCGAATATGCATTTTTTTATGTTTAGTTATATCTGGCACTGCCTACATCTTTCTAACATCAGTCGTAAGACTTCTTAATGTTATTTCAACAAACTATATACTATCCAGTCGTCCAAGTATACCTCTAGGAACTGGTGGATGAATTCCTTAAACGCGATGATGACTACTCTGGAAAATATGGCTCGTGCATTCTTCAGTCCAAATGACATGACTGTGTACTGGTAGGATCACCATTTTGTAGCAAACATGGTCTTGTATCCATCTTCCTATGCTATCTTGATCTGGTGGTAGCCTGAGAATCCATCAGTGAATGAGTAAGCTTCGTGTCCTCCTACGTTCTCCATCACTTCATCCGTGAAAGGTGTAGGGAACAGATCATGTAGGCATGCATCGTTCAACTTCCTCAAGTTGATGCATATCTAAAGTAAACCTCTAGAAACTGGTGGATAAATTCCTTAAACACGACGATGACTACTCTGGAAAATATTGTTGGTGCATTCTTAGTCCAAACAACATGACTGTGTACTGGTAGGATCCCCATTCTGTAGAAAACGTGGTCTTGTATCTATCTTCATGTGCTATCTTGATCTGGTGGTAGCCTGAGAATCCATCAGTGAATGAGTAAGCTTCGTGTCCTCCTACGTTCTCCAACACTTCATCTGTGATCGATGTAGGGAACAGGTCATGTAGGCATGCACCATTCAACTTCCTCAAGTTGACGCATATCCTTATCCCTCCTTGTTTTTTCTCTTGAACTACCATCAGGCTTATCCATTTCGATTCTTCTACTGGTTCTATGATTATGGCTTCAAGCATCCTATCTATCTCAACTTTGACTTTCTACTTATATATCGGGTTGAATATGTATGGTTGTTGTCTGATCGATCTCGTGTCATCTCTGAGTGGTATCTTCATTTCTCCTAGATCTCCTTCTATACCCTTCATTTCTATAAATATTGTGGGAAACATGTCGTTGTACTCGCGCAGTAACTCTATTATGCTTTCTACTGTTTGCTCATCCCAGTAATCTCCAATGCTGTCCATTTTGGGATTCTTAACTATCCCAATGTTGAATTTCTTCACCTTGATCGATGCAGCAATGACCTCTGATTCTATAGGTGGACCCTCCACTTCTCTTTCACCTTCCGCTTCCTCGATCTAAATATCGCGCGGATCATCTTCCTCTGGTGCGTCCTCATGCACATGGTAACATGACAACAATTCCTTGACTGTCTGTTTTTTCCCCTATTGTTTTTCTGTTATGATTTCGACTTCTGGTTCCTTGATGAATATCATCCCTCTTATCTATTTAAGAGCTGCATCTATATTGGGGTTTTCATGCTCGAATGAAAAAGTGTCTGTAAAATTATGTTGCAATACCGTTCAGGTCGCAGTTCCTTTGCTCAGTTCCTGGTATGTATACCAGTTTGCTGGTATGCCCTCTAGAGTGTGTATGAAATGGTGGGGCCATTCCTCTGGGGGTGTCAGTTTCCACAACGTTTTGCACTTCTCCAAGTGTTCTGCTGATGCCCCCTGTCCATCATACTTCTGCTGCTTGTTGTTTTTCTGTTCTACGCCGAACCTTATGTGCAATAACCTCTTACATTGGTACCAATCTGCGATCGTCTCTTTGTGTGCGCCCCACCATATTGCAGACATGGCCTTGAGTGCTATATAAAGTGCTAAGAGTCTCTGATTCTCTAAAACCTCATCTTCATACTATGCCAAGAATACTTCCAAATTGTTTATTTCATGGAAACTAGGTGGTTCCCTTATCTCCGTGCCTACCCATCTTACTACACGGTCTATTCGTGCACATATTCTCATGGAAACTTCGTGTAGCCTTTGTTGCCAGTTCTGTAAACTAGTATCAGAGTATGTCGCACATGAAGTAATTCTCTGGCAAATGAGTATCCCATCTGCAGTTGGGTTCATGTAATCCTCATCGCGCACAGTTGTTCTATACAACTGGATGATTTCCTCTAAGTCTAAGAAAGTTGTTAGAAAAACAGGACCGTGGAGCAATAAAATAAAACAAATGCAGAAACAAAACACAGAAGATACACAATAAAAGAGAGACATAGATTTACGTGGTTCACCCAGTGTGGGCTACGCCCACCAGAGAAATTGCCAGGTCCTTCCTTTATTATTATCCAGCAAATGAAGGGATACAACCTACAACAAAACCCACTGTAACTTCCTCTTCTTTCTCTCAAAGTATCCTCTATCAGAATATAATATTCGCCATCAAGCATAGCCGCAATACATTTCACTCATAAAAGAGGGTTTCCTTCTAGGGAAAAAACCCTAACATAATTTCTACCATTAGATCTGTGACCTTATGATGAACGGTCTAGATTTACAATGAAATTACAATATACTTTTACAAGGCAATTTTTCCTTCGGGGGTTCGCTTGCCCCCAGACCCCCCAGCTAGGGGGATAGCCCCCCCGAACCCCACAGAGGGGGTACCCCCCCTATGCAATCCCCTACGTGGAAGAGTGTACATACTTATGGGGTGTAAATACTTCATGGGGTATAAACACGGCTGAAAGGAAAAAGACCTCTAAATCAAGAAGATAATCAGGATCCACAACCAACAATCTCCCACTTGGAGACCGATCTCAACAACTCCATCACTGCTGTATATGCCAGACTCTGAACCTTCTTGGACCTGGAAAATTTCTCATCTTCATCTTCATTCTTGAAGACCAACTGAAACAGAGCAGGACCTCAGTTTCTCTTTGGTTACTCCCTTTGTTAACATGTCTGCAGGATTCTGGCTAGTGTGTATCTTTTCCAACTTAAAATGTCCATCTTCCAAGGCGGATCATATGAAGTGGTACCTCAATTGTATATGCTTAGTCCTCGAATGGAAGGCTGAGTTCTTTGCAAGATGAATTGCACTCTCACTATCACAGTACAACCTGCTATTCTCTTGCTTCTTTCCCAATTCCTCCATAAACCTTTGTAACCAAATCATCTCTTTACTAGCCTCTGTAGCAGCAACATACTCTGCCTCTGTTGTTGAAAGTGCAACAACCTTTTGCATTTTCG
>JASDQU010360944.1:0-11778 GCA_032191745.1 Picea mariana | reverse complement strand
GATACTCATGGCATTGATGTCAACATCTTTGAAATTCTCCATAGCTCCAACGTTCTGCGGTTCCTTCTCTTCTCCTTCTTCAAATTCTGGTTTCACGATCTTTCCTTTCTCAATATCCAGCACTTTATTCTTAGCAAGGATGAGGTCAATCCTTGTCTTCCATGCCCTAAAGTTAGAGGCTCCATCTAACTTGTTCTCAGATTTCATAGAGTTCATCATGGCTGCTTGACTTGGTCAAACCCTAGATTTGACTAGAAATCCAAACTTCACGTCTTGGCCTTCTGAGAGTGCCAGGAGATGCGCTAGGCTAGGGTGCATTGATATGTCTGAAGATTAGGTCAATCCCTTCACTTAAGGTGCCTCAACAAGAGTTTTAGGGTTTCTACAACTACACCTGCTAGTAACCCTAGTTGTAGTGTCTTGGAAGTTGCTTCTACTAGTAACCCTAGCGGCAATTCCTCAATGAGATCGATATCCCAGCGGCTATGTTTCCTTCCAGCGTTTAGACTGACTAAAGGAGGTGTGGGCCCATAACCTGTTAGAATATAGAAGATGGTGTGCTCAATTTACCATTGACGATACCCTCGTCACCCAACCATAGGCCGAAGCCACCCTCCGAGTACCTTAACCTTGACTAAGAATTACTCCGGAAGCAAACCCTAGGCTAGATATCCAAACAAGGTGTAGCGCATCTTCCTCCAAGGATAGCACACCAACAATAGCTGATAAGATAGTCCAAACCCTAGCCAAGAGATAGTCCAAGCCAATACTAAAAACTAGTTGCTGCTACAGCTGTACCTGCAACCCTCCTCCACATGTGCGCACCAAACTGGGAACTGCAGTGCGCACCAACTGGGAACTGCAATTCTGAGATACTGTCAAATGAGAACTGGTGCCTTGTATTTATAGTGGTTCTGCCAGATTTCCTGGGGCCAACTTCTCCTTCTGGATATGTGTCTATTCAGAATATTATTATTATTTTTGGTTGACTTCTTCTCTTGGAGGATAATAACCTAATATTAATTATCTTCTTGAGCTGACAAGACTTCTAGGGTTATTATCCAACTCATTAGGGTTTTCTCTTGCTTTCCGGAGTCTTCTATTCTCATCAGGTTCACATGTGGAGGTAAATACCTCCCGCAACTACCATAATATTAACAAAACTGGAGCATACGGGAAAAGCAGAAGCATAATTCCTCGAAGAAGCAAACATATATACATAATTTAATCTTTTCAATGCAGAAACCATTTACAAATATGTAAATACATGCATGCAACCATTAATTCTCAATTCAATGTATAGAGTATAGAAACACTTATCAGAACTAGATATCGTGAAGTGACTGCTGGAAGGGGTGCACGTTTCCACCCAACCATACGCTCATTCACTCCTAACGGATTTACCACTAGCCACCCTCGATCTAGACCACGATGTTTTTAGATTCCATCTCTTCTTCCAGCACAGAAATAGATAGGGATGAAGGTTACTTTCCTTCTCCCGACTCAGTCTCTATTTCCCAAGATGAGAATGCAATTTTTTCCCAATTCTTCCTTGAACCCAAGAGCTCAGTCTCTCATCTCTGCACTCCTTGTAGGTCCCCCTCTCTCTGACCCCCATGCTTTCCTTTCTTTCCTTTCTCAGTAATATTGTGTGCCTCCGAAATTCCCAATCTGTGGTCAGGTCTAGAAGCCTTACAGATGGGCGGTCTTCCCCATCCCCTCATTAACTCTTGAGGAGGTATTCCCAACTACCATCCTGACTATAATTCATTTCTCGGTCAGAGGGTTGTTCTGATCTTGAGCAATTAAATCCAACAAAGTATTGGTTTGGTGGAGGTTAACGCAGCCATTCATGGTCCCCTCTACCATCTCTTTCATAGCATTTGTGGTCTCTCTTAGCACATCATCTTTCCAGCAGTCATGCAACACGTATCCATTTTCTATTGAAAATAGAATAATTTACATTCATCGACCTTTTATGCAAAGGTCCATCAAATCAATCATTCACACTTTTGATTTTTCCATAGTTTCTTTGCCAATATAGTTATATTTACAAACTGGGCGAAACAGGGTGTTACAGATAGCCAGCATGATGACTATACTGGAATATTTCAAGTACTCATAAAATATCCATTGCAACCTGGGTAAGGCACATAACAGAGGTGTGTGTTGGCATAGGGGCAAACCCAGGGTTCAATGCTTCAACAACGCACCAACAAAACCCTAACTACCGACCCTTTCAGCAACACCTACGAAGAAGATGAAGTCTCACCCGAGGTAGAGGTAGGGAGGGTTGTAGGACTCAGGTGTCTACAACCTAGCTGGGACACAGCTCTATGATCACAACACTTAACAGAGCACTTAGCAACCAATATGAATTAATTTATGATTCTTATTCACATCGCAAATTAACCCTTATTATATATTAGCACAAGATCTAACCCTTAAAACCTCTTAGCACCTAGCATAAGTTCAAATATAACATTCATTCACACCATAAAGCACTAAGCACTCATATATCTATATATCATACATCAAGAACAGTGCACTAAGCAAATAGATACATAAATAACATGGAAAAAATTGCACAAATCACATCGACACAGGATATACGTGGTTCACCCCAGTGTGGGGCTACGTCCACCAACTCTTCTTCTTCTTTATTAATTTCCCTCAATCTTCTTACAGGCACAAAGTCACAGAGCTAACTTCGCACTGGACAGGTGACCTGTGCACAGCGCACTAGATCCACCTTCCTCAAAACCAGATCTATTGCACTAAGTCGATTCTCCTCAATAGCACAAAGCCTTACACAGTCTGTGCACAAAGAACTTACAAAATGCTTTGCACGAAGCCAACTAGGCACGCACTAAGCCAATGACCTCTCCAAAACCTATTTCTCTCCTACTTACATTACCTAGCTACTTATTTATACATTACAAAAAGGCCTAAGAATGGGTAAACCCATGGGTCGACATCCCATACCCGTTACATAAACCCTAAAAGCACAAAAATCCCACAAAATGGGCAAGATCCCGCGATCTCCGCTTCGCCTGGGCGCTCTGTCTTCGACCAGCCTGTTGAAGTCCCAAAAATGGTCAAACACGACCAATGTTCTCTCAAAACTTGGTTGAGGGCCAACAGGCCCCCAACACTCACCTGTGACTCGTCCCGATTCACTCTGATCTGGGCAACTCTTCTTCGAAGGCCTTGAGATTAGTTCGAGTTGCCTCGACTTGTTGCTTTGCTAGAGCCTCCTACTCAGTGAACCCCTGAAGTACTTTCTCGATGGCAGGCCCTTCTAGGCGTTGTTCCACTGTCGTGAACACTTGTTCCAACTATGAGCCTTGCCCCTCAATTTCTTCAAAAATCATGCAGGCCTAGTCTTGTACTGGTTGGAGTCTTTGTGTCACTTCCATAACTCTTCTCTAGATGGCAGTGACCTGCTGCTGGACTGCACACTTTTCTTGCGGCCTCTTCATCTTCTACACTGCAGTGAGCAGTTTAATTTGTGCTTGCACTGTAGACGCATGTTACTTCGCCTCCTAGAGATGTGCTTCCAATATCCTCAGGTCCAGATATTCTACAAGGCGCTCATAGGTCTGTGCACTTCGGTCACTTGGTTGCTTACATCCTGAGGCCAATGCACTGATTCTTTCTACTGCACTCCTGGCAGCTTCTTCCCTCTGATCCCGCACTTCTTGCGAAGTGCTAGGTACTACTTGGATTTCTATCTCTTCTACTCTTGCTTGAAGCTGATGAATAGCATCAGCGAGCTTCCCCAATTTCATCTTAGTTGACTTTGGTTCCTCCTGTGACAAGGCCGGTACAGAGCGAAGTGCTCTAGTTATTGCCTCTTTGACCGCAATCTTCTCTATGAGCAGTTGGTATTTTTCTTCCTGTATCTTAACATTGTTTTGCTAGAGCTCTGCCTGAATTTCACTTTTCTCCTTCTCCTTCTGTGCAACTCAGAGTTTCTCTAGAACCTCCTTCTTTTCTTTCCCTAAGGCCTCTATGGCCTGCTTCGTTTCCTCCTGGGCCCAACGAATTCGAACCTCTATTGCATCTGCTAACCTTCGCAACTGGGTGGGCTCATCCCCCAATTCTACATTTTATGTTGAGGATGGCACAGTAGGCACTACACGACATGAGTGGATAACGTGTTGGATGTCTCTGAGCTCTTTCTCTATTCTGTCATACATCGACTCCTTTTTTGCTCCATGTTTCTGCAAGAAGTATTCTAAAGAATCTTCTACAGCTATGATGATGATATCAATGTCATCCACTGTGAGCATGTTCTTCGAATGAGTCTTATTGGCGTGAGCCTTCTTCCTTGTCGAAGGTTTCTCCGGGGAAACCTTCCTCTTCTGCGATGCATCTGCTGTGGTGAGGGGATCCTTTAGTGGTGTCACTTCTCCTTTGTCCTTCTTGTCTTCTTCTTCCCCTCCTTCCTCTTGGTTTACTTCATCTCCTCCTCCTCCTGCAGGTGATTTAGACGCAGTTTCCTCCGATGTGTTTTCCTTCTCATCACTTTCTATGTCCTGCACTTCCTCCTTTCTCTTCTTTTTCTTTGCACTACTCTATCCATCATACTCAGTGTGGGTGACCAAAGGACTTTTGATGATGTCGGGATCGGAGAGTTATGCATCTTCAACCAGTACAAGGAATTCGGCTGGCCATTACTTGTTTATCTCCTCCATATCTTCGTCAGTCAATTTATAGTAGGACTACAGCTCCTCTTTACTTTTGTCCCTGCACGCGGTGATGTAGATGAAGTTTCGGTCAGCGCGGAACTTCGCTCGTGGCCTGTACATATGCAAAGTGTTTGGGGTCATCCGTGGAAATTCTTCAATGGTGCGCTTCAGTTGTAGCTATTAAGCATGGAACACCGCATTTGATTGCCACTGCTTCGCCATATCGCTCATATACCACAAGGTGGTGAACCTCATAGCCAATGGTTCTGATGGATCGACTTCTGGGAATGTCTCTACCTCCAGCATCTCCCCAGCAAAAAATATGATTAGAATCAACAACCAACTAAAGTGAAATTTGTAGCCTTGGTCCCGTGCTTCGCGACAGTCCTTCTCCAACTCGTTGACAAGGTAGCTTGCCCAGTTCATCTACATTCCTTCGATACACTTCCTTGCGAGGTTGACTATGAACCTTGTGACTTGCGTAGGATGGTTCTTTCTGACGAGCTGATTAGCTGACAAGTGAGGCACACTGTGCCATCATGGATGAAGGCTACCTTGTAGCCTTGCTTCCCCTTCTCCACATCTCCATACGCCTCCTTTATTCGTTGTGCCAGGGAGTGATCTGCAACCTTCCCTGGGTAGAACTGGTGAGGGTCTGTTCCTTGCATGCTTAGTCCAGTAATCAGGTGGATCAACACCAGATCCACAGTGATGCGCCTATCCAACCAAAGATACCCTCCATGGTAGCATAACAGGAGGAGTTTAACGCGAGCGTTAACCTCCTGATGTCAGCCGAAGTGGGGGATCTTCATTATGTTTAGGATCGTCGATCTCATGATCTCCTTAATCCATGGATGGGGAACTATCTTGGGATTCTTCCTAGTCGTCTTTGTTAGGTACCTATGCGGTGCGAGCATCGCATAGTTCTTTCAATATCCAAGGTTAAAATCATTGATCTTGAGCGCTGGGATTAGTCCCAACTGCAGTCCGACTGTGCCTATCCCTTTAGGGAGGTACATAGTGATGAGCGTGTACTCAAAATCACGTGGGGTGCTATCACGACTAACCGTACTAGCGAAAGGTGGTATGTAGTCAGGGAAGACCAACAGGATCTACTTCACGTTTGTCAAATCGTCACAGTGCTTGCTTCTTTTCTCAGTCACGGTTCGGGACATAGATCGACATCTAGTCGAGGGGGATGCTTGCAATCCACCCATCGATGATGCATGTATTCTGACAGACATGAATTTCTCATCCATAAGTTCTATTAATATCTCCTCCACAGACTTCTCTACTGTGCTACGTTCGCCCGACATGCACACTCGTGATCAAACAACTCGGGTAAGAGAAAAGGTAGACAAGGAAATCAGACGGACGGCGAGGTCTAGACAGCACAGCGTGATATGTGATCAATTCTTTGTTAGCTCAGATATCTCAGTTTGAAAAAAGTGGTCCTAGTGCGGCATTCAACAGATCAAATAAGCAACGTCGTAATGGATTCCTTCAATGGTTCGAAATGCCTTAATCAATATAAATCCATCCATTATGGCATGATCTCAATGATCCAATAGCAATCTTTTTGGCAATAACTGTGTTTCCAACCATTCTGGAGTGTCATTCTAATGGTCGGGACGCCTCCAACGGTCATATAGCTTCACCGTGGCGAAGTTTCATTATGCACGGTTCTGCTATTCCAGCGAGGTTCAAGTTCTGCAAGCTTGTGAGCTGTGAAGTCTTTTCTGGAATTTCCTGCAGTTTTCCAACTTTGCTTTCTTCTCACTGAGATTTCTTGCCTAATGGATTCCTTCAACGGGTCAAAATTCCTTAATCAATACGAATCCATCCGTTATAGCATGGTCTCAACGGTTCAATGGCAATGTTTTCAGCAATAACTGTGTTTCTAACCGTTCTAGAGTGTCATTCTAATGATCAGGATGCCTCCAACGGTCATATAGCTTAGTCGTGGAGAAGTGTCACTATGTGCGGTTCTGCTATTCGGCGAGGTTCAAGTTCTACAAGCCTGTCTGCTGCGAAGTCTTTTCTGGAATTTCCTACAGTTTTCCCAACTTTGCTTTCTTCTTACTGATCTTTCTTTCCTTCTTTCCTGTGATCTAAGTCTCTGGATTCTTCTTTCCATTCTCATTCTTATTTTCTCTTAGTGTAGTAACTTCGCACTGATGAGGGTCTTTCAAAGGGTTTGAAGGTAACACTTCTTCTCTTACTATTTTCGGGGTAGATGCACTTATTTCCTGCATGGACGGGTTCTTCAGGCCTTCTTGTGTTCTTTCAACTTCGACAACTAACTCTCTTGTCTTTTGTTGCTTCGACTTGTCCTCTTGTTCTTGTATTAGTTGCTCTAATTTTCTAGCTATGAAGTCCCTTAATTCTTGTGTTTTCTATTTTGTAGCTCCTTCCTATGCTTTCCTTCGGATCTGATCTTTCTCAACCCAGGTCTTTCTTAGAAAAAGTGCAAAAGGGCGTTGTCCTCAACAAAATTAATGACTTCAAATTATTCTTCACTCGATGCTCCATGAGAAATCATAGGTACATTAGTAACTCTTCCACATAGGGTTATCATCTTTCCTTTAAACAATCCTATCCTTCCCAATGAAGGAATCATGTCAGGCTTTCCCAAAATTTTCCAAGTGCTTTCTAGCATAATATTCACCTGTTTTTTGCTCATCCAAGACACAGTCTATGTCAAAGTCTTCTATTCTTGTTTCTATGCGCTGCTTCTTTTTTAAGATCTATGGTAAACTGATGTCTCTGTGATCATTCAGTGTTTCTTTCAACTATAGTCACATAGTCTCTGATTCTTTCTGGTTTTCTAACATATCCTTAGTTTCTTGACCTTATTCATAGTTTTCTAGTCTCGTGTTCATCTTTTCGACTTTATCAATCATTCTAGGGAAATTCAAAACCTCATGACCAACAAATTTACAACAAAGACAAATAGGACCTCCACCAGGTCATTCCTTAGCAAGATGCCCTGGTCTTCTGCAGTTATAACACAATGTCAATCCTCTCTTCCTTTTAAACGATCCCCAACCTTTCATGTACTGCGCACTAGGATCACAGTGAGGGACCTGCAATCTGAAAAAATTCTTTCTAGGTTCCTGCATCCACTTGTTAGTCCAAAAATTCTTTCCATGCATAGGAATAACATATCTTTCACTATCTCTATCAAATCTATTCAGATCGACTCTTTATTCTAGTTGTGCCCTAGTTTTCAAACTAGGACAAAATCTATCAAACATACTTAGATTCATACTTTCAAAGCAAACATTTCCACTTATCTTACATTTACCAGAGCACAAAGATTTAGAATCTTACCTCTTTTCTTCAGATCAGGCCTCTTTCTTAGCACAAAGCTTCTCAAGTCAACTAGAATATTGTGCACTACAGCAACAGATCTACGCACAAATCTTTCTCTTTCCTTCAATTCCCAGCAATCACAGTTTTAGGTCTTGGCAACGGAACCATTTGTTGGCACAGGGGAATACCCATGGTTCAATGCTTCAACAAAGCACCAACAAAACCCTAACTACCGGCCCTTTCAGCAACACCTGCAAAGAAAATGAAGTCTCACTCGAGGCAGAGGTAGGGAGGGTTGTAGGACTCAGGTGTCTACAACCTATTTGGGACACAAATCTGTGATCACGACACTTAACAGAGCACCTAGCCAACAATATGCATTAATTTATTATTCTTATTCACATTGTAGATTAACCCTTATTATAGATTAGCACAAGATCTAACCCTTAAAACCTCTTAGCACCTAGAATAAGTTCAAATCTAACATTCATTCACACCATAAAGCACTAAGAACTCATATATCTATCTATCATACATCAAGAACAATGCACTAAGCAAATAGATACATAAATAACATGGACAACATTGCACAAAGCACATCGACACAAGATATATGTGGTTCACCCCAGTGTGGAGCTACGTCCACCAACTCTTCTTCGTCTTTATTAGTTTCCTTCAATCTTCTTACAGGCACAGAGCCACAGAGCTAACTTCGCACTAGACAGGTGACCTATGCACAGTGCACTAGATCCACCTTCATCAAAACTAGATCTCTTGCACTAAGTCAATTCTCCTCAATAGCACAAAGCCTTACATAGTCTGTGCACAAAGCACTTACAAAACACTTTGCACGAAGCCAACTAGTCATGCACTAAGACAATGACCTCTTCAAAACCTATTTATCTCCTACTTACATCACCTAGCTACATATTTATACATTACAAAAAAGACTAAGCATGGATAAACCCATGGGCTGACATCCCATACCCGTTACATAAACCCTAAAAGCCCAAAAAGCCCGCAAAATTGGCGAGATCCCGCGATCTCCACTTCGCCTGGGCGCTCTGTCTTCGAACAGCCTATCAAAGTCCAAAAAATGGTCAAACATGACCAATGTTCTCTCAAAACTTGGTCGAGGACCAACAATGCATTCCCAGAGTCTTCATCCTAATCCAAATGTGGTATGGTTCTAGTCATGTGAATAGATGTGTTGATTTCGAACATGGTAGAAACCACTTGATTACCGGTCATTGATGTATATCATTAACAAGTGATAGGGAAATCATCAATGATGATAATGATTCCCAAGGTACTCTAGTACATTCCAGCAAATGTGAATAAATGAGTTGAAGTCAAACATTCATAGAATCATTTGATCATAGGTCAATGGTGTAAACCTACTGTCAAAAGCAAGGAGACCTGTGTTAGGAACCAAATATCAATATAGCATAGAAAAACCTTAGAATAAGTACTCAACGTCTTGAAAAAGAGATAAATTCAGATAATAAGCCTCTTTGAGGGGGCAACCTCCTTATGCCCACATAAATGTCCAAACACAAGATGATTCCAAATGAAAATGTATCCTTGGTATATATCGGAGACTAGGAGGTATAATTACAACTAATGGACCGAAGCCAACATAAATAAAATAACATTACTAATGTAATATTCCTCAATTAAGGGGTAATGAGCCACTATTTAGGGCTTAACATGCCCCTCCCCTTGAGACAAGTGGTGTCCGCAACGCTTGAGTAACTCTGGATGCTTCTATATAAAAGACTCATCTTCCCAAGTGGAATCTTCAGTCGGTAGTTTCCTCCATTTAATGAGATACTCTGAAATGGATCTATTCCTCAGCTGGTGAATTCTTGTGTCAGTGATGGCTTAAGGCTCCAATATGATTTTTCCTTCCTCGTCAAGTTCTAGCAATATAGTTTGAACTGGGATCTTGTCACGTATAACCTTATTTAAGCATGAAACACGGAAAATTGTGTGTACTCGTGAAGATGCAGGCAACTCCAATTTGTATGCCATAGTACCAATCTTTTGCAACACCTTATAAGGGCCATATTACTTTGGTTATAATTTATTATCCTTCTTGACTTTCTTGAGGGACATTTGTTTGTATGGTTGCAGTCTTAAAAACACCCAATCCCCTACTTCAAAGCTTCTTTCACTATGATGTTGATATGCTTGTTGTTTCATGTGATTTTGTGCCATGGTCAGGATGTCCTTTAATATTTGGAGAACTTGTTGTTGATGCTTGATGTGATATTCCACTGCTTGAGCCTTCGATTTTTATTTTAGAGAAGAAGTGATGGAAGGAGGGTGGTATCCATAAAGTGCCATAAATGGTGTCATTTTTGTTGCAGTATGAAAGGAAGATACCACCATTCTTCCAAGGGTAACCATTTGAACCATTGAGTTTGTTTATCAGAGACAAAGCAAGGAAGGTAGCCTTCCAGACATTTGTTCACTATCTTGGTTTGTCCATCATATTGAATATGACAGGATGAGCTATGAGCCAATTGAGTACCCAAAAAAGAAAATAATTGTCCAAAAATGTCCAGTGAAGATGGGATCTTTGTCACTTACAATAATCTTTGGGATTCCATGTAGCTTTTGAACTATCTCCATGAATGCGGTGGAAATTGTATTGGCTTTGAAGGGACGAGAGAGTGCACAAAAGTGTGCATACTTGGTCATTTTATCAACAATCACCATGATGCCACTCTTTCCTTTAGACTTCGATAACCTTGTGATGAAATCCATGGAAAACTCCTCCCATCACTGACTTGGGATGTCTAATGGTTGTAAAAGACATGGGGTCTTAATTGTTTCCACCTTATTTTGTTGGCAAACCAAACATTCTTCCACAAACCTTTGAACATTAGTTTTAAGGCCATCCCAAAAAAAATCCTTCTTGACCCTATGGTAGGTTTTCAAAAATCCTGAGTGCCCTCCTACTGGAGAGGTGTGCAATTCCAATAGTACCTTGTGTTTGAGTTGGGAGTTCTTACATAAATATAAGCGATCTTTATACCATAGTGAATCATTTTTCCATGTAAATGTACCTGATGCACTGGAATCCTGCTGCAACCTTTGAATGAGAGTCCACAATTTTTTCGTCATTCTTCCATTCATCCCTTGCTTCTATTATCCAATCGGGTTGGATGATCGAGATAGCATAGAGAAAGGTGTCAACATCTTCATCCTTTCTTGAGAGTGCATCAGCCACAACATTTTGCTTCCCTTTTTTATAGACGATTTCAAAATCATAACCCAATATCTTGGTTACCCATTTTTGTTGTTCTTCTGAAGATAGNTTTGTTTTGACCTTGAAGTGCCTACCTATTAGGTAAGGACGCCATTTATTCAATGCATGTAGTATTGCCATCATTTCCTTCTCATAAATGGGTTTGTGTAAGTCCTTTCCCTTGAGTGGTCGACCTTCAAAAGCCAAGGGGCTTCCTTCTTGCATTAGGACAACACCAATTACATTTATCGAGGCATCACATTCCACAATAAAGGTTTTTGTGAATTCTGGAGTGGTCAAGACAAAAGCTTTTCACATCACCTCTTTAAGTTGTTCAAAAGCTTTAGTTGCCTCTGGAGTCCATGGAAATGCATCCTTCTTAGTTAGTGTCGTTAAAGGTGTTTTTATTCTTCCATAGTGCCGAACAAACTTGCGGTAGTAACCTGTCAAACCCAAAAATCCTCTAAGATTCTTCAATGTTTTGGGAATCGGCCAATCCATCATGGCCTTAAT
>JASDQU010360939.1:0-11779 GCA_032191745.1 Picea mariana | reverse complement strand
TGAGGTGTAGAAAAACATGTATGTAAACTCTGCAACGTTTTCGGCTTGTTCAACTTCGAAAAATTCTAGAAATTATAATATTCATCCGTTGAATTCAAAATGATAGTCATAATAAAATAGGGTCTCTGTAGATTATTGCAGTATATTTTGTTTGTTCAAAACATATGTTTAATAAAAAAAACACTGTTGTAGAAATAAGTAACTCATTATCATTCATTTCATGTTTAAGAAATATATTGTTAAACAATTGTCAATTTGACATATCAAATCGTGATAAAAAAAATTTGAAAAATAGTCATTAGAAAGCTAACACAATTCTTCACAAGTTTTGTTTTTACTGTAAAGTGAAATTCTAGATAAAAAAATACTTTTATATGTCGGAAGTTGAATAACTTGTGAAAATACAGTTTTTTTTGTCATAAAACAAGCAAAAGTGTAACCCACCTTCATGATTTCACCCACTAACATTGATAATTGTATAGTAGACCAAGGAGTGTGTACTACTAGGTTGAAGGTATAAATCACTACTCTCGGGACATATGACCTAATCATTGGAATGGATTGGTTAGAAGATCATTGAGCTTTGGTAGATTGTTTCACAAAAAGGGTGATTTGTGTCGACGATGAAGGAAGGCCAGTAGAGATCCAAGGTGTACGGAGACGAGTGTCTCTACGCTTTATCTCAACTATGAAGGTTAAGAGGTACATGAGGCAAGGGTGTTGACTGTGTGTAGTGGAAGTAGTGAATGAAAGGAAGGGACCCTCCTTGGATCAGTACCCGGTATTGTCAGAATTTAAGGATGTTTTTCCGAATGAGTTACCAGGGTTACCTCTTGAGAGGGAGCTTGATTTTACTATTGAGCTAAAACCTGGTGCAGAACCAATTTTTAATACTCTGTATTGGATGACAATGCTAGAACTTTGTGAGTTGCAAATGCAGTTGAAAGAGTTACTAGACTTAGGGATAATAAGGCCCAGTGTCTCATCTTGGGGTGCACCAGTAATTTTTGTGAAGAAGAAGGATGGTTCCTTACGAATATGTATAGATTAGAGGGACTTGAACCATGCTACAATGAAAATATGTATCCAATGTTCTGAATAGATGACCTCTTTGATCAGATGAAAGGAGCAGTGGTATTCTCAAAAATTGATTTGCGATCAGGGTATCACCAGTTAAGGATTAAGGAAGGTGATATTCCTAAAATTGTCTTTCGAACTCGGTTTAGACATTATGAGTTCGTCGTAGTACCTTTTGGATTGACCAATGCGCTAGCAGTATTCATGAGCCTCATGAACGAAGTATTCCGGAAGTACTTAGACCATTTTGTACAAGTCTTTCTAGATGACATCCTCATCTATTCCAAGAACAAAAGAGAACATGAGGAACACTTACGAGTGGTGTTGTCTTGCCTTAAAGAGAACAAATTGTATGGGAAGTTGTTGAAGTGTTCCTTCTTCCAGAAAGAAATCCACTATTTAGGTCATATCATTTCCGATGAAGGATTCTCTGTGGACCCAGAAAAGGTCAATCTGATGGAATGTGTGTTGACGCAACTCCGAGGAGATAGTTGGTATTTAAAGGTTACTTCAAACCTCCAGAGTGAGAGGCAATTAGATCCAAAGTATGAAGGATATAGTTTGGAAGAAGACGAACTGTTAATATATCGAGGAAGGATGTACATCCATGAAGGTGGGGATATTCGAAGCATCATACTGAAGGAATCCCATAGAGAACTTTTTTGTGCATATCCGGGTGTGAAGAATATGTACACAAACATGAGAAAGCTCTTCTTTTGGGTAGGCATGAAGCACGATGTAGTCCATTTCATCGCCAAGTTCTTAGAGTGTCAACAAGTGAAATCCGACCACCACCACCTGGCAGGCCTCCTACAACCACATGATGTTCCTATGTCCAAGTGGGAAGTCATCTCTATGAATTTTTTTGTGGGGTTGCCGCTCACATCTCATAGACACAATTCCATTCTTGTGATAGTTGATAAGTTAACCAAGAGTGCTCATTTTATTCTGGTTAGAGACACATACGATGTCATTGATGTGGCATACGTGTTTGTAAGTGATTTCATCCATTTGCACGGGATACCTAAGAACATCATTTCAGATAGGGACTCCAAATTCACTTCTAGGTTTTGGACAAGTTTGCAGTCAGCGTTGGGGGCTCAGTTGAACCTAAGCACAGCTTATCATCCAGAAATAGATGGGAAAAATGAGAGAGTAAATCAAGTCATGGAAGACTTTCTCAGGATGTACGTAATGGATAATCAAACCCATTGGGAGAAGTACCTACCTTTGGTAGAGTTCTCCTACAATAAAAATTTTCATAACTCCATCGGAATGCCACTCGACGAAGCTCTGTATGGAAGGCCATGTAGAACGTTGTTGAGTTGGGATAGATTAGAAGACCGAGTAACAGTTGGGCCAGAATTGATTCAAGAGATGGAGGTACGGGTGATTCAGATTAGGCAGAGACTAAAGGAAGCACATGATAGACAGAAAAGTTATGCAGATGCACACAGGACTGATCAAAGTTATAAAGTGGGAGATCAGGTTTTCATTCATATCAGGCCTAATAAGAGTACAATTTGGTTTGGGAAGAGGAAAAAGTTGTCACCTCAATTTATAGGACCGTTCAAAATTCAAGAAAAAAATCGACCCGTTGCCTATCGTCTCGTACTGCCACCCCACTTGCATAAAACTCATAATGTTTTTCATGTATCTGTTCTACATCATTATGTTGTTGTTGAATCACATAAACTAAATTGGAATGAATTGCAGGTATCGGACGCGGGAACCCTCACTGTAGAACCGTTACGCATATTGGACCATAGAGTCTAATAGCTCAGGAACCATCTGGTAGACCATGTTAAGGTCCAGTGGGACAAGTATAGTCCAGGATCTGCTACTTGGGAAGATGCCGAGACGTTATGACGAGATTTTCCCTCAATTTTTGACCACCTCGAGAATATGTTTCTCGAAGGTTGGGTGTATGTAGCACCACCTTTTGGCTTAGACAACCAAGATTACCTAAGGCCTAAACACCTTGATTTCCTATTCATAGTGAAACTATTAAATGCTACACTTTAACTTTTAATACGTATGAACCTTTATGAATGTTTAAATGTATTTGAATAATGATGGATGTGATGCGATATATTGTGAGAATGTAAATTTTGTGAATGTTTAACTGTATTTTGACAATGATGGATATGATGCGATATATGGTGAGAATGTAAATTTTATGAATGTTTAAATGTTATTGATGATGATGGATATGATGCAATATATTGTGAGAATGTAAATTTTATGAATGTTTAAATGTATTTGAATAATGATGGATATGATGCAATATATTATGAGAATGTAAATTTTATGAATCTTTAAATGTTATTGATGATGATGGATATGATGCAATATATTGTGAGAATGTAAATTTTATGAATGTTTAAATGATATTTGAATGATGTTGGATATGATGCAATCTATTATGTGAATGGTAATTCTATGAATGGGTAATGTTAATTGAATTATGGGGTATTATGAGATCTATTTCTAACTTGAAAACTTTGATGTTAAAGTTGTTGGTACGGGGATACCGAATTGAGATTTTAGTTGTATGCAATTACATGATAATAATGCATAGATGCGTATGAGTTTGTGTTACAGACTAATCTGCAGGTCATTGGGCTATGAAATAGCCAAGGGATAATTATAATGAAAGTGGATATCGTGACCACTGACCGAGAAACAATATGGTATGAATCTGTGTATGTGAAATTATATTGGTTTGGATGCATTGCTATTATATGTGGACCAGTGCAGGATTTCAGGTGGTGAGACTACCCAAAACTGAATAGACAATGACAAAACTCCCAACAACATGGTGCCACTATACATTCCATTGTAGGGTGTGGACCCTAGTCATGATTAGGAGGGGTGGAGTCATTTCCTACTGTGTATCCTCTGAAACTTGAAGTCATGGGAGGACGATGTTAGCTCACGCTCCCCTAGACGTGTGATGATGACTGTCAGTTGCCTGCTAGGGAATCTTGGTCAAGATAGTGACACTTCCACTTACGGGTTCTATTTGAAGTTAGGTCAATATAGTTGATGCTCCAAGATAGTCCAGTAGAGGAAGGATAGAAATGAATATGGAAGTAATTTAGGGAGGAAGGATGAGTATAAATAGTTGAGAGTGTATGTTGATTTGTCTTATGGTGGAATTTATTGTTTTTCCTTTTGAAAAGAAAATGGGTATATATGAATATTCATAATTATGTAACTAAACTACAATTGTCTAAATAACATGTTGAGCTAGATGACATTAATTAAAGGATTTCGCAAACATTTGATTGGTTTATTGTCTTTTATAAAATGAATAGTCTTGTTGAATGGATTGGATGCATATGGAAATTACTATAGAGATGATAGTTATTGTTATTAGTACATGCATGAGACTTGTATGTACTAGCTACAAATGCATTTCTTGCACATGTACACTAGTATGTATGAGTTTTCTTGGCTTACTTACTAATAATGTTGATTATTTGTTATGAATGTGTGAACCATGTGTCTTTTCCCTGGTATCATAAAATACTTTAACTTCGGGACGAAGTTTCCTGAAGGGTGGATGTATGTAACAAACCTAGTTAAATAATTGTTAAAGGGTTATTAAGTTTAATTAACTTTCCTAATGTATATTAGTTAAATAATGAATATTTATTAATAATATTATTTATTTATTTATTTATTGTTTAATGTATATTAATTAACTCATTTAATGTTTGGGTAATGAATTAAAGTTTAATAAATTTTAAGTTATTTAAAAGAAAACTTAACGTATTGAGGGATGGTTGGCATTGAATGGAGGGATAAGGTGGTTGGCATTGAATGGAGAGGAAGTGAATGGACGGGGGGATATGAGGGGTAAAAGACATTCGAGAGAGGTACTTTTGACTTTTAGGGGCAAGGAGAATTTTCAAGAGATCAGGAGATTGTATTGGAGCATTTTTCCAGGGGAGGTGTTGTGGTGGGAAATCCCCATATGGACTAGAAAATAGGGTTATATTATGCATGCAGATATGACCAAAAGCAACCTACTTTCTACCTTCGTCCCCAGACCTAATCCCCATTTCTTTTCAGTGAATACATGGTTAGACCAACATACCTTGTTCCGAATGGTTGATGTCGATCCTTCTTCACGCTTGACTGCTTGTTCGCAGCTCTCCTCCCAAGGATGACCTGTGTACAAAACAAGCAACAAACTACACATGCATTTTACCTACAAACTAATGGGTTAGAGATTCAAACATATATTTACTGAACTATGAAGAACTCATATAGTGGGATGGAAAAAGAATTTCTTTATTATTAACTTTAATGAATCAACTTACAATGTCGAGATTGGCCACTACTCTGCAAATGTTGATCTTGGGCTCCTCTTCAATGTCCTCCAACTTATTTGTTTTGTATCGCTTCTTGCACAAGGATAGCTAAAGGGTTGGGACAATAGGAATATGCAATTGGGTAGAGTTTCCTTACTCTTATTTCTACTCTTCAAAATGGGAGCCCTAACCCTTATTTTATAGGCTAGAAGAAGCTAGGTATTTGGACGAACCCTCGACCATGCATGGCCGAGAGTTTCAATTAACTCACCCAAAGTTGTGTGTTCCATCGAAAAATTTATTTTTTCCATGCTTTTGTCGGTCCACGTGGGTTGTTTTAGGTCAGCTAGCGGGTACACGCATGCAGTAATAGAGTAGGGTGCATGGGACCTTATAAAAGAGGTTTTTTAAAGAGTTGTTCAATAGTGGTTTTGGAAAAGAAGGGATATGAGATGGCTTGATGCCAGGTAAGCATGTATGGTGAAAATTAGGGTTATAACAAATTCCCCCCAATGTGTGAGGTTAGAAGAGCATCTGATGGCCGAAATACATTACCAATCTTTACATAAGTGCCGAACAAGTGAGTCCAGGGACCAAGAACTAGAGCCTGAAGCCATATTGGAGCCTGAAGCCATCACTAACACAAGAATTCACTAGCTGAGGAATAGATCCATTTCAGAGAATCTTATTAAATGAAGGAAACTATCGGCTGAAGATTCCACTTGGGAAGATGAGTCTTTTATATATAAGCATCCAGAGTTACTCAAGTGTTGCGGACAACACTTGTCTCAAGGGGAGGGGCATGTTAAGCCCTAATATTGGATCATTACCCCTTAATTGGGACATATTATATTAGTAATGTTATTTTATTTATGTGGGCTTTAGGCCATTAGTTGTAATTAAACCTCCTGTCTCCTATATATACCAAGGAGACATTTTCATTTTGAATCATCTTGTACTTGAACATTTAAGTGGGGTAAAAGGAGGTTGCCCCCTCGAAGAAGATTATTATCTGAAATTATCACTTTTTCAAGGCGTTGAGTAATTTTTCTGAGGTTTCTCTATGCTATATTGATATTTAGTTCTTAACATGCACCTTGAAAATAATGTTGATTATTTTTTAATTCAATCATGGATTAACCATGCACCTTGAAGTAAAGTAGATTTCTACTTTTGCCCGTTGAAAATAAAATAAAATTGATTGCATTGCACCTTAACTTATGTCATTGAATGATTTCAGATTTAGTAATTAAATTCTCTTGTGCCATGGAATTTATGTGATGTGTGATTGGTCACTAGAACACTATTGTGTCATTGATTATCGTTGATGTTGTTGGTATATCTAGTTGGTTTTCGACTTGATTTTGTTATTGGGATGTAGACACCTCCTTGTTCCTAAGAATAGTCTGTATCCCTGAGACCTTAAGTGGTCAAAATCAATCGGATGAATTATGGTCTTGAGCGTTGCTTATGTGTCTTGGAGGTCCTAACCTTGTAAGATAGGTTGGGAGGGTAGTATATTTATGTCATATTTATGTTTTCTTTATGTTATCCTTATGTTATCTTATGTTATCTTTATGTGATGATTTGATTGATTAAAAGTATTGATGATTCAAGTTGATTGTGATTAGTTAGTATTGCGTTGCCATTTATGATGCTTGTTGATTATGTGTCATTAATAATTATGTTGATGTGTTGGTTGCGATGTTATTTGATTACGACGATGATACGCTTGGAATTATTTTATTTATGATGTCATTTGATTAAGCATTGTTGAATTATGTGTTGACGCTAATTTTTTAATGCTTAAAAAAAAATTACCTATTGTGCTTCACTTTTTCTAGTCATAAGAGAGGGCCTGTTACATATGGTATCAAAGAAAGTTCGACTCCGTGACTTAGGATGATTAAACCTTCCACTGTATTAAGCACCTAATTAATAAGTTATCACTAATTAAATTTAATTTTGTCCCTTCAGGTAATCATGGTTAGAGGACACTGTGGAGGAACATGATGTGGTTCTATGGGGGGAGGTGTGACGCCTCGAGTAGGATCCATGCTAAAGGGGTCTAACTCCCAAGGAGAAGATAAATTAATTGGACAGGAGCAGGTTGCGGTGGGGGATGTGGTTGGATTGATGAGTTCCTTTCAGAGGATGTCAGAGGCCTTGATTAATGAACTAGACAAAGATGAGGCCAGGGCACCTATACTACCTGAGGGTCCACAATGTATCCCAGTCGATACTGGCAGCTTTCATAGAAAACTCGAGAAGGTTAAGTTTCCCAAGTTCATGGGTGTCATGGATGATGCAACCACTGAGGCATGGTTGGAGAACATGGTGATGTGCTTCGCACTTCGCGACTACACCTCCAACATGAAAGTCCACATGGCAGTATTTTAGCTGAAGGGGAGTGTTCTTCTATGGTGGAAGACACTCCTACCACAACTGAACATGGTTGTAGAAGACATGTCATGGGAACTATTCGAAGAACGGTTCTGGGAGAGGTATTTTTCAGAATAATTCATTGAGCGCCAAATCAATGACTTAAATGCCTTATGATAGGGTGCTCATACGGTGACTGAGTATGAGGCCTGATTCATGGAGGTGCTTAGGTATGCTTCACATCTAAACACTAAGAAGCTCAAGGTCAACAAGTTTGTGTTCGGCCTTAATGCCAACATTCATGAAAAGGTGAGAATCCTAATGCCTCAGATGTTGAACGATGCAGTCCAAAAGGCCCTCATAGATAAGGAAGAGCTTATGGGTGTGGGTCAGAGTAGGACTCCTGTGATACCAACAGGATAGGTGACATTTGGTGTGCAACAACATCAGACACCAACTAGACATTCATGGGGTTTTCGATGTACTTTGAGAGGATTCACGCTCATGACACCATGTCGACTGACTCCTCAATAGTAGACTCCCTAAAAAAGACCACAACACCAGCACTAGCGTCGTCTGTAGCAATAACAATTTAGGCTTGTTCAACAAAACAGACCAAGGTTTCAATATGATGGGCCAACAACTTCTACTTTGGGGACGAGGAGTACTAGACTAAAGACTGGATGTTGGACATGTGGAGAGCCATATTACCAGTGTGACTATCCAGTTGAGAGGGCTAGAGTAGTTGGTTCAGTTGCACACACTACAGTTGGACATTTGGGCAAGGCCCATCAGATTCATGCAGTGGTGAGTAACCACCAGGTCAAACACCATCACACTATGATCGAGATGTCAGGTACCATTGCTCACCAGAACTTTAGTATTTTTATATATCTCGATGCTACAAAGAGACTTATTTATGGTGCAATGATAAAAATAATTAAGGTAGGGGCATTCGAACAGGACAAGTTTAGCTATGTGGAAATGTCTTTGGGTGACAAGAAGAAGGTCGGAGGAAAGGTTATAGATTGTAGCCTCAACCTAGGAGATTTGTAATGAAGGCCAACATATATGTCACAATCTTAGGATCTTATGGTGTCGTGATCAGTACGAAATAGTTGGAATCGCATGATGTGATACTCAATTGTAAGATGAAATGGTTGAGTTTGACTAATGATGAGGGACAAAGATGAGTGATTGTAGGAAGAAACCAGGGAGTTTCTCTAAGGTTAATTTCTTCCCTACAACTATGGAAGAGAGTGTGCAAAGGATGCAATCTTAGTGTTGAACGCCAAGGGCATGGTGAAAGGATTAGAAAACCTTCAGGTAGTAAGAGAGTTTGTGGACATGTTCCCAGAAGAGTTACCAGGCTTGTCTACTGAAAGAGAGATGGAATTTACCATCGACTTAAAACCTGGAATTGAACCGATAGCAAGAACCCCTTATCAGATGTCGACCCCTGAGTTACAGGAGTTGAAAATGAAACTGAAAGAGTTGTTGGACCTAGGACTTATACATCCAAGTGTGTCACCTTGGGGTGGACATTTTATTTTCATACAGAAGAAGGATGGTTCATGGAGACTCTGTATTGACTACTGTCAATTTAACAAGGAAACGATCAAGAACCAGTATCTGTTGCTAATAATAGATGATTCGTTTGACCAAATAAAGGACGTGACTAGTTTTTCAAAAATCAACTTGAACTCAGGATATCACCAATTACAGATCAAAGGGGAAGACATTCCTAAGACCGCATTCAATATGAGGTTTCAGCATTATGAGTTTACCATTTTACCGTTTGGACTAAAAACTTCCCAAGGGGTATTCATGAGCTTGATGGATGGGGTGTTCTATGAATACTTGGCCAAGTTTGTTCAAGTATTCATTGAAGACATATTGATATATTATCAGATGATAGAAGAACATGATGAACATTTGCACTTGGTACTGCAGTGTTTACGAGAGAATAAATTATACGGGAAATTGTCGAAATTCTCTTTTTATCAATCGGGGATTCATTATTTAGGGCATGTTATCTCCAACAAATGAATCATTGTGGATATAGCAAAGGTAGAGGATATTATGTAATATCTTGCACCGACGAACGTACCATAAGTATGTAGCTTCATGGGTTTAGTAGGATATTATTGATGGTTCGTCAATGGTTTTTCAAAGATAGCAAATCTGATCATGGAATTGAAGACTCATCCAAGGAAGGCTTAAGAAGAATATTGATGCAAGGCAGTCAAGTGATCACTTACATTTGAAGGAAATTAAGAAATCACGAGGAGAACTACTTGACACATTCCTTGGAGTTATTTTCCATTGTGTATACCCTGAGAGTAAGGAGACACTACCTAATTGGACGAAAATTTGAACTAAAGACAGACCATTGTAGTATGCAACACATTTTTACGCAAAGTGACTTGAACGTGCGAAAAAGGAATTGGTTAGAAATGCTTAAAGAGTGTGATTTTAAGACTACCTACATAAAAGGAACAATAAAAAAAGTGGCAAATGCATTGAGTCGAAGACCATGCATATTTTCGGTAATACCTCTTTAGACGAATCTTTGAGAAAAGATTCTAACTATATAATGTGACAATGACTGGTATAAAGAGGTTAAGGAAAATATCAGACAAGACACCATGTTGGTACCTAGATTTGAAGGATATACTTTGGACAATGAAGGATTAATGAGGTATAATAACCGGATTTATGTACCACCTAGAGACGAATCAAGGATTTTGATCTTAAACAAATCTCATAGAGTAGTGTACATGGCTCATCCTAGAGTCATGAAGATGAGGGAACACCTTAAGCCCTTATTCTTATGGAAAGGAATGAAGTCCAACATAGTTAGATACCTGGCAAGGTATCTGAAATGTTAGCAAGTGAAGGATGAACATAAACATGTTGCAGTATTGCTACAGCCACACGCTATTCCAGAATCGAAATGGGAGGTCATTTTGATGGAATTTATTGTTGGATTGTTGCTAATGGAAAGGAGAAACGACTCGATTTTCATGGTAGTTGACACTCTTATGAAGATTCCACATTTTATCCCTGTGCATACGACATATCAAGCACTAGACATAGCTAGATTTTTTATCAGTGATATTGTGAGATTGCATGGCATGCCTAAAAGGATCATATCCGATCGAGGATGGGTGTTTACAGGATGATTTTGGACTAGTTTCCAAGAGGCCTTGGGAACCTACCTTAAATTTAGTACCATACATCACCTGTAGATAGATGGGCAGATAGAAAGAATGAACCAAATCTTGGAATATATGTTTCCTATGTACACGATGGACCAACAAAAGCATTAGGAAGAGTTTTTTCCACTGGTAGAGTTTGCGTACAACAACTATAAAATAATCATTAAGTTGGAACCATTTGAGTTTCTTTGTGGGAAACCGTGTCATACGCCTTTGATATGGGATCGACTTGAGGATATGGTCCTGGTAGGACCAGAAGGGATCCAAGAAATGGAAGAAAAAGTGAAAACAATAAGACAAGGCATTAAATAGGTGCAAGATCAACATAAGATTTATGTCGATGCACATCACGTTGACCGTAATTATGAAGTTGGCGATCATGTTTTCTTGCGGGTGAAACCGCATAAGACCTCAATTAAGTTTGGGAAGGGTTATAAACTCTCTCCTAGGTTGGTGGGAACTTTCAAAGTTATGGAAACGAAAGGGAAAGTGGCCTATCAACTGGCCTTTCCTGATTCTTTGAGGCATATGCACGATGTTTTCCATGTATCTCTTTTGAGACATTATGTTAGTGATCCTACACATGTGATTGAAATGAGTTCCTTTCAGGTGTTGGACGAGGGTGCACTCACGGTGGAGCCAATCCACATTCTGGAACATCGCATTTGATAGCTATGACTTTGAACAATCGATCAGTTCAAGGTCTAGTGGGACAATTATAGTCCACACTCTTCTACATGGGAGGATGCATATGATATGTGCCAACAATTTCCATAT